>JAMKCH010054580.1:0-15252 GCA_023653785.1 Ophioderma brevispina | reverse complement strand
ACAGCGGCCATCTTGGATTTCTCAATTAATCAACTTGCCTTCCAAGATCCATTATAATTTACATTTCCTACTTCAAACATGAATGCTTATTTAAAAAAAACAATTACCAAGCATTTTGGGGTGTCCTGTCCATGGAAACTGCAATTTTGGGGTTTTTAACAGTGAAACTCGCATCTTGGATTTCTCAAATTGCCCAAGGGGCAATTTTTAACACCACCTGGATTCCATTATATACCTTTCAAAGAGATATAATCGCTGAGAAACAAATCTTTATCATAGATTTTCAATCTACTCTCCTCCGCTGCTGGACTAACTGTACACTGATTGGAGTAATTTAAAAGTTTGACCCCTATGTAAACTTAATTAGCCCATATTGAAAAAGTGACCCCATAATTGAGACCACTAACTACCGTGCATTGAGGATAGAGGGTCCATACTACTAGCTAAATGTGTCATACCTTAGATTTAGCGGGGCAGGAACGATGATATTTGACCCAAATCCTTGCTCCCGCTCTATAAGAAGTGTCTATTTTATGCTTGGAGCATATAAGTGTTGTATTTTTTTTATTTTGTATGCAACACATTCTATTCCATAATCATTCCTACAACATGTTTCATTAAATTTGTTATCAGACATAATAGCTTGTTTCATTAAAAATTTTTGCACATTTGACCGCTCCAAAAATTGAACCTCTATAGTTTTGGGTTTTACGGAATGAAGCTTGCAAATTCATTAAAAATTGGTTAATTGTAGTTTGGCCTTTAATTTGGACCTAAAAATCGGAAAAAAATTCACAATTGATAAGAAAATGAAGCCTTATCCAAACTGCTGTTCAGAGCTACTACGTTGTTATGTTTGATCATCTTCTGACAAAAAAATTCTTCACATCGACGGTTGATTTTGGGGCCACCAAGAGTTGGCTTAGTTGTAGCCACTAGAACTACATAAAGCTTAATCCTCGAGAATTGAATATCAGTAGGAAACATCTATTTAATATGAATTCCCTCACATTAATTTGATCATGATGCTTGAAATCTTATTAAACCTTTAATTACGTTTTTTTGTGTTAAAGAGGGTCTTAGGAACCTGACTTTTGTTGCAATTACACTAATTTTAACTAATATGTGAACTCATTTTTCAGAAATGGTGAAGCATTGAAACTAAATAGTCTGGCAAAATTTGAGCTTCTTGGTCCAAAGTTAAAAAGGGTGCTCACAATGCTTGGATGCATGCTTCAACTTAGGGTCTTATGAACTGAATTATGCCTCAATTGGGGTCTTACGAATGTAGTTTGGCAACTTTACTGAGTCATGTCAAAGTAGGTCTATAGTCACCCCAATTCAACTCAGCCATTTGAGTTAACATTGCTTTCTTTTTCATTAACTCAACTCATTCAAGTTAATGCAACTGCCAGTTAATGCAACTATTTCTTTGATATATCTAAATTTCTGTTTGTAGGGGCAAAAGGGGGTTTTAGTAAAGGGCAGTACATACCCCTACCATTTGTCTGTGTCATTCAGGCCTTTTTTTATTTCAAAGGGAGTTTTACTTCAAAGCTGTATAACCCACGGTTTCTCATAATTGAAGGTTACCAATCAATACATTAGAAAAAAAAAAAAAAACACCCAAACACCCAAAATACCAAAAGTGATAAAAGTCACTGTTCTTTATTCTTCTGGAGTTACATTTAAGTGCACTAGAAGGCTAATGTAATGCAAAAAGAAACTACAACAAAAGCATAGCAAAATGAATGAAAATGTTTTCTGACCCCCCAAAATACATCAAGGTCTTCGCGTGTTTCGTGAAATGATAGTGTCTATTTGACCTTTGACCTTGACATTGACCGCTTGAGCATTGACATGTGACTTGACCTAGTAAGCAATGAGGGTTTGCATGTTATCCATACACTAACGTTTGGTTCCAATTGACTTCATCTTTTTCAATTCAGGTCCAATTTTAACATTTTCAACACTATCTTACATCTGCTCTCACATGACCTTGATTTGTTATGTGCCTATGACCTCATCAACAAATGAGGAATGCCACCCATTACACAATATACTACAGTTTGGTTAAATCCATTGAATTATAATGCGGATTCTTAACCCTTTTTCACAACAAAACATACGACTACATCACCACATACTACATCAACCGACAACAACACGCAACCATGACAAAGTGATCCTAGGTGCATTCTGGCCTTGAGGCAGGCGACACAAATGATGCTTGAGGGCAAATCTGCCATAGAGGTGTAAAATCGCCACCTTGGTAAAATCGTGTACTAGCTCCCTGCAGAACTAAACTTTGACGTAAGAAATATTTTATATACTTTTTATCTGCTAAACATGTTACAATATTTCACAATATCCTTTTAATGTTTGTAAGGTAAACCTAATGTGATTAATTATGCTTCCAAATGACTCCAAATCCAATCTTTACATGTCAAAAATCAACAAAGGGGTCTCCTTAAAAGCAACCAAAATAATCAAATATTCACTTTGTTTCGTCTACATCATTTATTTATGATTGATGATAACTTCTGTATGTGTAACTGCGGCTTTTTGGTACATAAAATGCTTATAATCAGAAAGAGAACTTTCCGCCCAAAAAACACCCAAATTTTTAAAATAATTTTAGAATTTGCCCAAACAATGTCCATAATTGTGGCCTTTTACATGTAAAAAGTTTAATATACCTATGAGAACGTATATTTTAAAGGTTCCTAAAAGAAAGATACAGCAGAAAAAATTGCGGTTTTAGCCTTTAAATATGAAATCATTAAAAAGAATAAAAACCCCAAATCCGCCCAAACAACACCCAAGAACACATTTAAAAATGCACACCCATGATTTTCGGATTCTACATAAATTCTGTTTAATACAAACCTTGGTTGGGCAAAATTGTATATGAAAAAACCCGAAACAAAAAATTCATGACATTTCCCATGTCACTATTAACTTACTTGAGGATTCACATTATTTAAATTCCAAACTTGTCACACTTTCCAATCTTTGTGAACCTCTGTGTAACCACCCGATATAAAATTTTAAGCTATTAAAACGTGTTTTAATACGCATTCATATGAGATATTCCTTCACTTACCTGAGGAATTACATCATTCATCCAAACGACAAAGATGTACGACTTTGAACATAATATAAAAATATTTAAATTTAAAACATACGACACAGAATAATATCGGTGGCTCTTTCCATTACACTTCTTGGAACTTATACCTGAATAATATAGCGGTGTGGTAAAAAGTTAAATGGAATAAGACCTTTCAAATTTTGAGGCAGGGGTTCGTCTTTATTTAAAGACCGATATTATGCTTAGAAATCTACAAGTGCCTCAAGGTACCTTAGCAGATATGACACAAAAGATTCCCATTCACTGTTGTATGCCCTGTCTCCTTACAAGAAGCATACAAGACAATGTTACCTTGAATTTGCTATGTTACTTGTGAAGACAAAAGTAGCCAATCAATGCAGGAATCACAAGAACGGACCGAAAACAGGCGTGACTACGCAATGGCGACAAAAGGACGCACCACAGCAATGCTAAATACAGCGTGTTGTCTTTGAATTCCAGCTTTTTTCCTGTTGAAACAAATTTTGTATTTGATCAATTGTTGGAACAGTTGGGATTATTTACTCGTTGGTACATTGTTGGTAACTCTTATTATATGCAAACGTATTAATTAAAGATTATAATTACAATGTCAAGGAGACGGTATGTTTGATTGACAGCCTGTTGAGGATTTCTACCAGGAGTAGTGTCGAAAAATCTGTGAAGGAAAATACAGATAGTAAAAATTAAGTATACAAAGATAGTCATTACATGTCAATTAACAACATCGCGTTGAGAACTGTTTAAACTTAACATTCTGTTATTTATTTTTTTCCTCACAAATAACGGGATATTTGGTGTACAATGAAAATTAAACCTTGCATTTTGAACAACTTTTCTCTCAATTTCCAGCTTTTCAAATAAACCGATAGGTTCCATTTTCTATTTACAAAAGTCTGTTGGGCCATGGGATCAAAGGAAAATTGGTTTCATTTTGATTACATACTTACTTCGCAGAAGTAAATCCATTTTCCCACTTAACTAATAATAAAAATTTTATAATTACATACCATTTATTGGTTATGTCAAATTTTAAGGTTGCCCATTTTCATGAAAATGAATAAAATGCCATCTCAATTTCTTTTCCTGAATACAGTGATCAAGGGACTACACTGTGCTACTACATTGACTCAATGGCAAATATGGCATTATTGACATTACATTCATCTGGTATTCAGCGGACAAAGCACTTCAGATTCCCCTTTGTTTTAGTTGGAACTGCAGAGCCTTTGGTTACTGTCCATGCAGTTGAAAAGATGTCAGGCGTTATAGACTGGTTATCCCCGCCCATTTTAGGTCTCGAAAGTACGCAAATGAGGTATTGCCATTGATTCCGTCATGCACTGTATGATGATGTGCAGTAGCGCAGGAAGGAAACAATGGCAACTCTTTTGTATACTTGGGACTTCTATATGAAACGTCTACCCAGTTTGGACTGAGCTGGCCTCGTTCGCGATAAAAAATAAACTTTGAGGTTCTACTGTGAGTTCAATAATTTTGACTGTATATTTCATCATTTATTGGAAAAAGAAACTAATGTGAACAAAACTCACGGTGGATATGTTGCTTGGTAAGCTGTGACCTAACATTTTTGTGCAGAACCAAGATCCATAACTTATTGCGGGACCTCATTTCTATTCAATTTACCACCAGGTATAGACCGTATTCAATATGACGTCAGCCACCAGACATGTTGGTGGACAAGATGCATACATTCCAGGACTACAATACATTAAAGGCACTATCAGTGACTTACTAAATCAGAAAATCGTAAAAATCATCAAAATCAGATTTTTGCATGTCTGTAAGAAGTACAAGTATCCTTGCATGCCCTGCAAATGATAAGACCAAAAAGCAACCTAATAAGGACAAAATCGGATATTTTAGTCATTACTGTCCGTACGGACACTTACTAAAACACGTAATTGAATGGAGATTCATATCTTTGAACACTGCCGTTTTCTTCCTCTTCTGGAAATTCTTCAGTTGGAAAAAGTAATTTATGATAATTCTAAAGACCTATCCTTCACTTTTAAGCTATTCCTATAAATTTCAAAAATTTTGACTCTTTTGGTTGAATCACTGATAGTGCCTTTAAGCTGTCAATCGATCCATGTTTAGCGATTGCACAGCGATCATTGACAGGTGAATGTATTGTAGTACTGGAATGCGTCTATCTTGTCCACCAACATGGCTGGCTATTGAATAGTCTATTTAGAAAAATACAAAAGAAGGGGGGTCTAGCGACCTATGCTAACAACACGGTAAATTGAATAGAAATGGGGTTACGCGGCAAGTTACTGTAAGTTAAGTTTTGTTTCTGCACAGAGATGTTAGGTCACAGTCTGCCAAACAACTTTCTTTCATGATTTTTTGTTCATCTTTGTTTCCTTTTCGGAAAAATGATGAAATATATGGTCAAAGTTAATTGAACGCACAGTAGAAGCCTAGGATTTATTTATTCGTGAAAGAGGACGAGTATCTTGTGCTTTGCGTCATGAAAAAAATAAGCTCAATCTGGGATGAGCACCTGAAATCCTTTTTATCTGGAAGTACAGAGCCATTGTTATTACGCATACAGTTGAAAAGTAATTTGTAGTGCTTTATCCTCATACCGAGCGGATTTACTGGATATCGACAGTGCTATTATTTGCTCGACATCTACTGGTCACTGATATTTAGGAAAAGAAATTGTGATGACATTTTATTCATTTTCAATCAAATGTGCAACTGTTGCACTTGACATACCCCAGAGTATTGAAAGGTATAATTAGACAATATTAACTGCGCAGAAATCAGTTACTTCGCCGATATGCGTAACCAATGTCCTTATGCAAGCATCTTTCGCTCTTTGATCCCATGGAGTATGTGGAAATGCGTTGCAATTCAGATTCAAGGCAGGAATCCGTTCGAACCTAATCTGGATACCTAACGAAGTTCAAATAAATTACCTCATTGGAGCAGCAATGATATTCCATAGCATATTATGATGGAGTTTCCGCGCTGCTTGTAACAATGCAAAGAGTAGGCAAATACAAAACACCATGGTTACGGCTATACTGGCAAGAGACAGTCCTGCGTAGCCTCCTATGTAGGCTTTCTCGGTTGTACCCTTTTGAACAATAATCATGGTGATAAAAACGAAACAAGAAACGAAAATAAAAATATTTATCTAAATTAGATATGCTTTTCTTGATATTTAGTAGAAGACCAGCCTGTAGATGCCGTGACCAACTCTGGAGACAAAGATTTGAAGGCGTCTTGGGGTTCCCTGATCGATGTTGAAGGTTTTTGACTTGGGCTTGCCGCTTCAATGTTCCGGCTGAAGTAACCGCCATCCAAAATGGCGGCTACTTCAGGTTTCAAGATCAAGACTAACATTTGCACTATTAAAAGTTACAAAATTGAATTTGTCATGGACGAAAACATATAATTAGACACTTACATCTTTAAAATCGGTTTATATTAACAATTTGACCTTGACTGAAAGTGCATTGACCTTTGGACATTTTTGGCCATAGCGTCCTTATTTGAAGTCGGATCTATAACAAACTATACATTTTTAGATTCCGTATGATAAGGCGAGTAATTTGACATGCATATGAATTCAATTGCGACAGTTCTCAATTTTTTTTTTTTTTTTTTTTTTTTTTTTTTTTTTTTAACTTTGTTTGCCCCTTCCCCAAAATGCCGGAACATTGAAGCGGCAAGCCCAAGTCAAAAACCTTCAACATCGATCAGGGAACCCCAAAACGACTTCAAATCTTTGTCTCCAGAGTTTGGTCACGGGATCTACAGGCTGGTCTTCTACTAATTCTGAATGAAAAGCTAAATTAATTTAAATTCTTATGTAAATAACCCTTGAGCGTGGTATGGTAAAAGTTTAGATTTTAACTTGGATTTTTCATCAATTGTACCACATCTCTTTCCAATGTTATTCCAAAATACACTGGGGTCCGTATTTTGAGCCAGCGGAAAAATTGTCCCTTTTCCCGCCGATCCAAACATCAAGGGCGAATATTGGCACGACCCTCCGCCAATCACACGATTGTAGTAGCATTATATTACTCTGAGAGATAATATAAAATTTAGATAAAATACCCAAGTTGGGCAAACTTGACCAATAAGCCAGGTATGAACTCACATTTGATTTAATTCCTGCAGCAGACCAATCAGAAAGCCAGAAATTTGTGGCCAGGGTTAAGCCGCTCTGAACGAGGTAACTAAATGCCACCAAAGCAACCAACGGCCACCCCATAGCACTCAGATAATACAGGTAAACATGAAGAGCAATGGAACCGCGCTGTATTTCTTCTGCTCCAATTAGTTTGCCAATGTGAGAACCTGAAAAGAAAAACACATTTTTGATATGTATTAAGATATCTTTTATTTGATATTTTTGATTACAAGATTACCTTGATCTTAAAAAATGAGAGAACTAAAAAGGCACGTACCCATTGAGAGAGATATTAAATAATTTCCCAGTCTCATTGACATAACTATTGCTTCCTTTGATCTTCGAAGCATTCTTCGACTGAGGTTAACCGATTATTATTTTTGTGGATCATGGAGTTTGATGACTTTCAGGTTATGGTAAAGTTCATGCAGGTTGGTCCTCTCACAGTTTTACCTATTCGATGTATTGCGAATTACAATTTGAGCACTTTAAGAAAGTTAAGCTTGAGGACATGTAATTCGCGCATATATCATTCCAAACCAAATTAGCTTATTTACACATCATTTAAATTTAATCTACCCCATTTAAGTTTAATCTTTCCTCAGATTTTGAAGAAAGAATAAATTTGTGGATTTAGGATATGGACTTTCTTGCTTTTACATTTCAAACAGTTTCAATCTTAAACTTTGACTCTGTGAAACACCACGGAAATTTGCACTGGGAAAAGTAAACGTTTCTTAACAGTACTCCCCAAAAAATTGCAAAATCTTTTATCTGTGCTCTACTAGTAAAATTATCTCGGAAAGAAATTTGTTCTAATGCTATTTAAAATTTATCAATTGATTCGCAACCATAATAGTATTGATATTGTTTCTGACTTTGTTTCCAAACTATAGTGATCCAAATGAAAGGCACACTTTAGAATATGTAGAAAACCAAAAACGAATGAAATCTCTTGTAGCAAATGTTAACCCGTTATCTAAATATGTCATAGAATGTTATACTAAAATATTTACGTTTTTAACACCATTATAATATCCTAATACTACAATAATGGTTGTCATCATTTTGAATGTATCTGTGAAATATTTTCATGTGTTATTTTTTAGACTTTGCTTTTTATAAATGGCATTATTAAACACTGCAATTGACATTGGTTAAGCATGTTAAAAATCAATTATAAATTAACTTTAGAGTTGTTAAGTTTCGTAGCCACCCCCGAGGGTATGTTCTGAGAAAAAAAGCAATCATCCTATAAGCCTCTTGGATACCGGACTGCATTAAAAAATCCCTACAAAAAGCAAACAATGTTTCAAAACTTACCACTTGATGATAATACCACTTCATTGGACATAGTCAATGACATCACACGTTTTCTGAGTCGTCGCCGTTCCTCTGCCAGTGTATCTCGGCCACTGATTTCAAGATCTGCATCGGTAGACGATTCCGTCAGTATATCACTCACTAATGAGGGATCCTGCAATTTCCGGTGTAAATCTGGGTCTTGGCTTGTCACCTCGTGATGACTTCCTTGCTCCGATATATGACCGTCTTTCATTATGATGATCTACATTTGAATGTTAATTATTGTCCATCAACATATATTAATATATTATATTAATATATATATTATTTTACTGTAAGTGATACTATACTCGATTCGCGCTGATATAGGAGCTGGGGAAAAGTTTTGGGTCATATCCATTACGTGAAATAGGGAAGAAGTATCTTAATCTATCCAATAAGTCAGTTCGCTGCCTACAATAGAAAATATTTATCCAATGTGCTTCCAACTATTAAGAACAACGTTGGACCATCTATGAGTGGGTATTGACTATTATATTTGTCGTATTAAGCTGTATTGGTTTAGGTGATGTATGAAATTAATGATGAGGAACCAAGGGGGTGAAGCCCATTCAAAACCAGTCGTCCGTGCTGGGCGCTGACATTTTGAATATTGCACGGAATAATTATTAGTTTGGGTGCTTGTAGACACACATATACTTCTCGTGTTAGATTATCTATTGTATTCAGCGTGCATTATTTTTCACGAATGCACTGGGCTCTGTCAGATAATGCGCGGGTCATCAGATAATGCACGGTCATCAGATAATGCACGCGTGTCACCACAAGTCACAACTCCTATTAGTTACTAGAAATACCTTCAATCATTTGATATCGACGTACTGCTCAATAGCAAGTAACATGCCCTTCATCGTATATATACCCGCTACACCTTACTATCTACATCATGGTGTCAGTCTAACTTCAATTGTTGTGTTGAAAAAATATTGGTTTCTCGTTTACTAGTATTTATAGTGAATTCACGTTGCGCAACATTTCACAATATGTGATTTTGTGCTGT
This sequence comes from Ophioderma brevispina, assembly GCA_023653785.1. Classification (NCBI taxonomy): domain Eukaryota; kingdom Metazoa; phylum Echinodermata; class Ophiuroidea; order Amphilepidida; family Ophiodermatidae; genus Ophioderma; species Ophioderma brevispina. The sequence continues at coordinate 5,577 of JAMKCH010054580.1, read as the reverse complement.
TTCTTTCGAAACACTTATATCTTAATAACGAGTTTGACATAAAATATTGATCTTAAATATAAAATTCTTATGTTATAATTTGTCCACTTAAAAGCCCTTTCAGAAAGTTTAGCTGCTATACTGAACATCCCTACCTCTGTGCCGTGACGTCATCGAGATACTTGATGGGCGCACCATTAAATCGCAGAATCTGGCTTAAAGCGACGGCGTTTTTACACCGCGCACAAAGATGGCACCATTGACGTCGTGCGACCAGCTGGCGTCAATTTTATACATCACTGCACGGATGTAGAGACAAATGGACTATATAATGTTGCTATATAAGAGTAGGCCCATGAGAATTACGTGTACTTCAGAACCCAAAATCCAAATTCACAAATAAATTGTTTCAAATGAAAACCTCATGCTTTGTACATACATGTCTGCGTTGGTCTTTAACATCTAATACAGTGGGCATGGGAATTAGAACACTTTCATATGCATTTTATATGAAAATCGTCACTGAGGTTTGTTTGGAAAAAAGTAAGGGCAGCTGCGAAAAGTCTATCTTTCTTTCAATTTCATTGCGCGTTTCATCCACTAATGGGTTGTTTTGGAAACTGCCAGGATGTGCGAGAAAGATAGCCACTCTAAGCGTCTTAAGAGTCTGATTTTTCTCGCCCTCGCAGAGCATTTTCAAAACAAATGTCTTTTGCACATTTTATAGAGTATAACTTTGGACGTGTTGGAGTATGAAGTGTTTTTTTTTAAATTCAGAATATCAAGAGGACCTCAAAATTTAGATAAATTTACCGTTAATTATTATGTTTATGTAATATTTGATTGCTTTGTTTTCCTCAAAGTATATGACGGATAAGCACCACGCCTCAGTGCACCTACAGATAAGTGCAACTTTACCGTATGGGTCAAATTTTTGCAAGGAGACTCGAGCCTCCGGCTCTCGTGGCTGCCTGCCCTGACCCATACGGTCGCGTTCGATTATCCTGTCGAATGCCTAGGCTAGGTCTTATCCTTATCATAATGTCAAGTCGATACACCAATCGCCAAAATATCAGTTGTTGGATGTTGGGTGCTATTGGGTGGTTAAATTTTGTCCTACCCATGGCACACAACAATGAAATGACACGTCAGTCGCTTGATTTAAATAAACCGCCTCAATGAATACATCGTTTTCACCTAAGCGCGCATGGCATTATGAGAAAAAAGTATCTGAGCACAATGATCCAGTGCACTATTATTATACCTGGCCACCTCTAACACATCCAGCAAGTGTATCACTACCGATTCGTGGATATGCAAAGCGGCACCCCAATGGGTGGGAAGAAGCGGAGCATCCTTGCTTTCTATTGTTGGTACTTACTATGTTTTCTTGTGGTCGGCAAAACATGCGAGACTATGATTTCTAAAGATTTCTAACGTTTTTGGCCTCTCTAATCTTAAAAGAACCTCTTTGTGATAAACCTACTCCCCTGTGCGGACAGCGCCAAACCCATCGCTACCATAATCGGGAATCAATAGCCACCTGCCTAATAACAGGTTAGGATTTCACATTTTAACGGGCATACTTTTGGTATAACCAGTGGTCCCTCTTATACGCTTATGTTTTGACCACCGCACATCGTATCGACCGTCGAGCACACAATATTAAGAACGCACGTACTATGAATGCTGGAAAGTTTAATTGGTGTGCGCCCCTCACAAGCCAGCTCTCACCCGTACAAAAGTACAGGTTGTCCCTATAGCATCGCGAATCGAGTACAACCTAAACTCACTTTTTACAAACATGGATCAATTTCTATGTCTGGTTCTTTGAAATCGAAATCAAAACCGCATTATCTTTATGCCCTTTTGATCTCGCCGCTATGTAATACCACTGATATTTCGTAATATTAAGAACAATGATGTACACATTAGGCGTATGAAGTCAATGTTTTATGTTTCCCGTAAACACCCGCCCTCGTTACGATTTTTCTTCCCGCGTTTGAGAAGCTGAAATCCCTAAAACGTTCTTATTTTGTATTTTTAAAGAAAATATCGAGGTTTTCTTCTTGGGATCACATCTTGTTAATGTGATTTCCGTACATTTTAATCAAAAACAGTTGCAAAATCGTTTTTAAAATTAGGGTGTTGTTTGACAAAATATTGACGCGATTAGAGCTTGCCAAGGTTGTGAAAAGGCTGTTTCTTCAAAATTAGCGAATAATGAATAATGAAATAGTTGCCTCATTATGATTTGCAAAAAATGTTACAGGAAACATAACATTGACTTTCATTGGCCTATAAAAAACAAGCGATGATGATTGTGTATTACAGGGTGAGTAAAAAAAGGAAAAAAATGACCCTGATTGTTTGCCGCCATTTGAATTTTTTAAGTAATAAATATATAATATTGGTTATCATCTGGAAAAGTGGGTTCATTATCTTTAATTACTTCAAAGAGTCATTCACACGGTTATGTATAGACCGAGCTCCAGCGTTGAATCAGTACTTGGTTTCTGCTCTGTCACGGATGGGGGGGGGGGGGGGGGTCTGCGTGACTCATTATGGTCGACTCCAGTCACATGGCACAAAACAGTGACATTTATAGTACAATGATATTTGCAATGTATGTCGAGGGGAACGCATAACATTTAATTACGGTTGCCAGTTCCTGAGTTTAAAGTCTTTCTTTTATAAATAATTGACCCGAATCCGTGGTACATAACTGTCAATACTTACTGCAAAGAGTTATCTACTATGAAAGAAATTCCACCTGCTTCCCATATTGACATAAATTGAAAGAGGACAAAGATACAGTTGGCATGATATTATGTTAACTATTGGGAGGCCCGCGTTTCGCGTGGGCTCCCGAGCTGAGTAAACGGGAGCGATCACTGAAACAGAACACCGGTCACTGAAACAGGAGCGTTCACTAATGAAGAGGTGATACACAGTGACTATCGCATCGCAACCACACCAGGGTATATGATTATGATTAACGACAATTTGGGCATATTGGTCGCCTGTCCTAGCTTGACCCCTCTAGCATATCGGTCAAGTTTGGCTATTGTGTATTGCCGCCAATGAGGACGAATGAGTGGGCCTTATTGAAAAATGTTGAAACCTTATGAAGTACCTCATGGAGAATTTAGGACCAAATCACAGATGACAATCATCACCTCTTGGTGTTTTGTCAAAAAAACAACAAACAGCCAATTGATTTCGTCTACAAAAATTTAGCCCATGGAGCCCCCCCCCTTGCCGATTTTAACGTCAGGAGGTGTTATTTGACAGTGGCAACATTTTAAGACTAGGGACCAGAAAATTGATTGAACATGAGGGGCAATCAAATACCACCATAGTGCTGGTAATAAACTACTATACGGGGAGGCACTCCCATCTTGGAGGTGCATGTAAGGCTGTTAGCCCAATTTTCAGCACCGCTGGGCACCCAACTACCCCATATATTTTGAAATGTACTAAAGACCCCTTTTTTTTTGGGGGGGGGAGGTTTGAACATTTTCACACAAATACCCATATTTTGGTACAAGGTTTGCAAATTTTCTATAAAGACAAATTTTTTTGCAAAATATGCCAATTGTCACCCGAAAAACCCACTATTTTGGGGCATTTTGGGTGTCTCTCACCAAATACCTATTGATTCGAGTACTTCTGTCACCGAATGCCCCTGGGTTTGAGCGCCAGCCGTACAACCATATCCATTTCATATGTGCACCCCCCCCCCCCCAGGCCCCGGGTATACGGTACGTCGCGTAACTTTTCCCTAGTAATGGTGTTGTAACACAATACTACTGAACGATGCACCATGTCACAGTGTAAACGTTTACAATCGTGTAACAACGATCAACTTGGCAAAACAGCTAGGTTGCTTGAAACCGGCAGCGACATTAGCTTAAACATTCAAAGCATTAATAAAAATGATGCAAGCAAAATCTAAATGCCATTAAAACCTAGGTGTGTCCACCTGAAACAAACGTCATCTCTATAGAACGTAATTTCTACATCAAATAGTGACATTATCTGCGTGGACAACCCTCCAGAATTTTTTGTAAAAAAATGGGTAAAGTTGCATCAAATTTCGCCTTTTGCATTGCGATGATCAAATTCGTGAAGGATTATGGGTAGTCTGGCAAGTCGAATTTAATCAACGACAGCATTTTGTATTAGTCTCAGCCTAGAGCAACGCAGGCGGCGGTAGTCCACGGATTACATTGAAATGAAGGGCGTTCAAACGAAGGAAATCCGTGTCCAGAAGAAAATCAGGCCATTTATTCACCGCAGATTCTTGATTCGAAAGACTGTAGCTCGGCCTATACTTAACCGTTGGAATGATCTTTGCCAGCAAATTAAGATAAGAAATAAAGCTTTACGAAGATCTCACATATGTTAGATAGATATTATTTAAAATTCAAAATGGCGGGACACAATCCAGGTCAGTTGTGTTGACTCACCATGGATATCCCATTGGTATTATTTCATAATGGCCAAATTGTCAGGTACAACCATATTATACTAAGGTGGCGGTGGTTGTTTTCGTGTTGGTTCTTTTGTTTCAAGATGGTTCAAGGTGTCCATAGTAAGTATTGTGATGAAAGATGTGACCAAAAATTACAATTTTGAAATAGTTACATTGTGCCAGAAAATAATGAAATATCTTACTTTTGTGGCCATAACTCACGTACTGTAATTGATGTTGTTACTAAGATCAATGTTCGCTGTGAATTTCAACAACATTCAATTGAATCCAGTGTTAAGAGGTGAGCGCCAACTGCAAATCAAGTGCCGACAGAGGGTCATCCTGAAAAAGGAGAAGAAATCCTTTTGTCCTTACACCCTTCTCGATTACTGGTTTCACTAATACTATATAGCCTATAGAAAAGGTTAGAGTTTTCCAAACTGAATCGAACTAACTCCGCAACAAAGTGAGGCACACAGATTTCCGTTTGTATCCTTTTATACATCAGTAGTAGGGCAGTGTGTCATGTGTTGGCTTTTTTGCTACAATGGAATTTGTGGTCTTAAAAATGTGATAATGGTCCCAGGAATCAAATCACAAATTGTACCAATTGTAGCCCTCCGTTTGGCGGCCCTCTTTGGATTTTCAAAATGGCTGCCATTTTGAACATATTGGCCCTATATCTGGACGTTGAGCAACATAGAATGTCCAATTGGTGGCAATACCCCTGTTTTGCGTCAAGGAACACAAAATATCACAGTCAGAAAGTCGCAGATGTTTCCTTCAGCCGGACATCTTGAATTTTCAAAATGACCGCCATTTATACATATTTTGCTCTCTGGACTTCTGAGCCAATATAGGAAGGATCAAGTGCGGCATACCCAGGGTGTGATGTCCAGGAACACAAAATATACATCCGAAAAGGCCCAGATTGTTTCCTTCCGGTGGCCATCTTGAATTCAAATAAGGCCACCTTGTTAATATATACTTCGACAATATCTGGATTTTGAGCAAAAAAAAGGCTCCATTTGGTGGGCAATACCCATGTTTGATGCCAAGGAAACATATTACATTCAGATCGTCGTAGATTGTTACTTTCAGGTGGCCATCTGAATGTAGAA
>JAMKCH010054579.1:0-10111 GCA_023653785.1 Ophioderma brevispina | reverse complement strand
TTCTCTTGGGCAGGTAAGGCGTAGTTCATAAACGGAGAGACTTTGGTAACAAGCCGTTATTATCATGTGATTCAGTAAGTGGAGCATATTTTTAGAAATTTCTTAATTTTTGTTTGTCCCTGTCATCCATGGTCACCGGTGACTTAGATTCCAAGAGTAATTATGGCATCATCTTTAAATTTGGACCAAATCTTTTGTGCCATAAGTTACAATGTTCGTGGAGTTCCCCAATGCCATTTAAAGGGGCATTTCGTGATCCACGCCTCGTCCCCCGATTTACCTCAAAAAATAGTGAGATTTTTATATCATCTGAAAAACCGTTGGCCCAAGTTATAGTATGTGACGAATATTAAGTGCAAATTCGATCTACCCAGAAGAATCGATACTTTGGTATTTTCGTCCGTAAACGGACCAGAAATACAGCACAGTGGCCTATGGGGCACCGTGTTACACTAATGCGCTCATACATCAAAACGCACATCGGAACAACTGTAATTTGTGAAATAACTTTTCGTGATGATATATAGTGTATCATAAACCAAATATATGCGCTAAGGATCACGAAATGCACCTATAAGGTTGATATGTTTGGAGATGTTATTTTCTAAATAAAAAGAAAAAATCATTTCTTTTGAAATACATAGCATTCTCTAGAGTCTGTAGAATAATTGTCTTACAATTTGTAACGATTGATACAATTTGTTCCAAAAAAGTCATGTCAACATGTACAGAGGCTGCCAAATTGGCACAGCCCAATGTAGAAGACACATATACGGGTAAGTTTCACCTGAAGACTTCATAATGTGAATTTTAAATCTGGAAAAAGGGTTGAGCACATGAGGCAGAAGACTCTCTCAAGAATCCCTACAAGTATAACGTTTATTGCAAATAAGAATATTTTAAGCCACTTTGCAGCTGCAAAGTTAGAGCAGAAGTGACGGTATCGGGCTTAAATGGCCACTTTTACTACACACAAATCGTCAGAACTAGAGAGTCTATGAGAACATCAGCCTAGAAAAAAAGTAAGACTATTAGCAGGATCATCAGGACTACCCGTTAGGACTTGTTGGTTCTGTTGGAGACTTACTGCCCACATTCTCAAAGTTGTCGATCCGAGGGGTACAACCAGAGATGTGGTACCATATCTACCCAAGCACGCAGTACAAGCGATCATAATTAGTCAAGATCTTGACTAGCAGATGCACCGTCCCCGAATCGTCGCTCGCGCACCAGATATGCTGAGATACATGGTAATCGTGCGTATAGGATAGACAAACCTTGTGGAAAGTGATGGTTCACGCTAGTCCCAATAATTGGGATTTCACATGACGTTTCTTTAAGTAGCCCAGTGGCGTAAATTTCTTATTGACATTGGGGGGGATGGGGTGATTGAAAATTTTTTGAAAGGAACCGCGGGTTTGCGAAAAGATGCATAGTAGCACATGTGGCGCGCGCAGCGCGCGAAAAAATTTGCCATTATATTAAGCTAAATGGTTACAGGTAATTTAATTAGAAAAAGTGCGCAAAGGCGCTGAAATTTCCATTTAAAAAACTATTATGGTAAATATGAGGTTATTTTTGGTCAAAAACACATGAACGGGCCATAAACATTGGGGGGGATGATCGTATTGACCATGACCATCCCCCCTCATCCAAATATTGGGGGGGATATCTCCACCGCCCCCCGGAATTTACGCTCATGAGTATGCCGGTAACAGTTGTATGATGAAGTCCCAAAACATTGTGTGCATCAGCTATGACATTTTTGATGTAGCCTTCAAATTGCGCCCCACTGACAAACATTCACTCAATCTTAACCTGATTCCTCTTCAAAGCTTCACCGGTGCTTCCGAAACACTCTTCTACAGTTAGCACCAGTAAAATATCCGATTTTAAATGCGTGAAGGGCTTAAAATAAGCAATTTACAAAATCGGGACTTAGTCACCGGTCAGATCACAAGTCTGAGAATTTCATTAAATTAATTTCAATTCAAAAAAGAGTTGAAGATAGTTACGACTATCAGGTTGTTGATAACACTCTAAGAATACTTTCACGTGGAATCACGTAATATTTATTTGCGTGAAGCGTGAAAATTATTGGAGAATGTGAAGAAAAAATTTTGTATATCAGTTACACACTAATTGGAATGACTCCTCCTTTGATTAAGTAATGGCATTATGATAGTTGTACATATGGAGGAGTAATGCTCAGCAGGACGATGCGTTCACCGAATGCCGTGCATACCGAGCGTCACGCATAGTAAAAAAAAGAAACACGACGACGCAAGGTGATAGCGTAGGCGTGATATACACCAATCATGTGCGAGTTGCAGTGGCTTAGCGCGGAAATAGAAACCACAGTTCGAACAACTACGTCAGAGCTTCAATGTGCATTGGGCAATGAGTTGCCGACTTTAATTTGTATGTACCTGCGTAGTAAATTTACTGCAATGTTCCGTCACTTCACTGCTGAATTCTAAGGCGATTTACTGCAGGTCAACCCAGGTCACTGCAGGTCACGAGTTCAGTAAGTTGCAGTAAACTTGCGGAAATTTGAGCATACTGCCAACAATGACGCCCCATGCACTGCTGCATCGCCAAGTTAAAATAAAGGTCCGTTCATACTTCACTGCATTGCAGTGCAGTGCTGCCATGCAGCCTACCAAAAATTGTCACTGCAATCCTGTTTTTTACTGCTATCACTTGCAGTATTGCAACGCAATGCATACTGCAACGAAGAACTATTTTAACTTGCGATGCAGCAAGATGCAGTGGGGTGCAGTCAGTGTTGTAGTATGCCAAATTTCCGCAAGTTTACTGCAACGTACGGCCATACTCGTGAACTGCAGTGGACCTGGGTGGACCTGCAGTGTATGATTAGGAGGACGGAACATTGCAGTTAAATTTACTGCACAGCAATGCAGTGCAGTGGAAGTATGAACGGACCTTTATTTTAACTTTGTTGCAGTAGGCATTGTGTTGCAATAATGCAAGTGATTGCAGCAGGATGCCGTGACAATTTTGGTAGGCGCAGTGCAGCACTGCACTGCAATGCAGTGGGCAGTAGATGGACCTTGTGCCCATGAATACTTGCGTCAGCGGGCGCGACTGTAAAATCGTAGTGAACAAACGCTCAAAGCGTTTTGTCAATCGCTTCCAGGGTCAAAGTCGCTGGGGAGAGTCTGAGCGATTGAGTTGAATCAAGTCCAACTGGCTTGCATCAAGTCGCTTGGATATGCTAGTGACTTATCGATTAGATATCGGCAGTCGCTTTTCAATAAGCGACGGAAGTGATGCATAAAAAAAAAATCGCTACGCTCCTTGCGACTGGTAGTATATCATGGCATGAGTCAATCAATCCATTATCAATTGCAGCACAGCAGGCAGCTCAGGATCGATGATAATAAATAGCTTATTACATTATATAACCGGGAGACACGAGCCTCAGGAGCGAGCGCTAGAATTGAGAAACAAAAGAGAGAATGACATTTTTTTTAAATGCATAGGTAGCTATGTAAGTAGGAACATCAGAAAAAAATAGAAATTTAATGAACAAATTCAAAAGGTGTTTCATAAAAAAGAAGATATATATTTGTAGCAGGAGAGGTTGCTTACCTAACTGGGACAGAATAACAAAAGTTATAGTAAAAAATTATGTCCCTTAAAAACTCATTTTAATTTAAGCACAGGATGAGCTTAGTCCCAATAATGTGACTACACATTTGACATGTATGTTAACTTGGTCATTATCATATACCCCCCCTAATGTGTAGTCACAAAACGTTATGTGTAATTGGTTAGCCATTTAACCACCACCAATTTTAGATACAAAATAAAAGCCTCAAAATCAATCAAATTTACCTGATTTTATCTTGAGGACTATTCTACTATGTCTAGAAGTATAAAAGATTTGCAAATATGCTGGCAACTAAGTATGAACTTCTGATGAATATTTGATTGTCCAACTGACCAGCACCAAACTCCTTCAAAGAGTAAAGTGTAAAGAAAGAATAAAAAACATAAAAAAAATCACTGATTTTTTATGGAAAACAATTAACCCCATGTCAGTCTTAATACTGGATAGACGAGATAATAAGGATAAATACTATGTGATGGATTGATGATTACATCATTTGGTTGCATATGTTGCTTGAAACTGATTGGAGAGGTGAATGCAGTACAATTGTTAAATGGCTAACCAATTACACATAACCTTTTGTGCCTACACATTTCAGTGATATGATAAGCCAATGTTAACATTAAATGGCAAAATTGTAGTCACAATTATGGGGACTAAAGGATGAGCTCCAAAAACTTGTGACCAGGTGGCAACTGCACTGAACTATTGCCAATTGGACTCACTGAAAAACGGGTTGTGTTTTGGCCGAAGATAATCTTGTTAAAAAATGAATTGGATAAAAAATGGTTGCCATTAGTGATGGCGACTCATAGGATGATTAAACATAAGAATGTTTTGAAGTCTAAAATGATTAGTTCCCAAGAAAGGGGGCACCAAGCGTCAATTCCCAAATACAATACAAACGGCATTTGATATAGGCGCCTCTCAAAACAAGGTCAAAGCGCTTTTACAAAATAGAGAGTAATAACTATTTAGCCTAAAACAATACAACAGGTTATTGTAAAAGATGAACCATGAGATAGTAACTTAACATCAAACTATAAATTAAAAAAAGAAAACAGATGCACAATTTTAAAATCATGTGAGGCAAAACAAAAAACTAATACTTAAGCACACCGATCAACTATTAGGAAATAGATGAACATTTTAGAGCTTTCTAAAAGTAACAATGGACTGTGGCGAACAGAGAGCAGATAGGAAAGAGTTCCATAGGCTAGGGGCCGCATTGCTGAAAGCCCGGTCACCCACTGACCTTTTTGTGCGGGAGGGAAGCAGTGAGGAGCGTCTTGTCATATGCAGATCGCAATCCTGCCTGCCCAAGGAATATACAAAGAGAGGTATTCGGACAAGTAAGATGGCAATTGTCACTTCAAACAGCATGTGTTGTATCAATTATTGTAATAGTTGAGTATATTTTATTGTATTGATTACAGGGCCAGCAAGAACCATAAGCCATCGGGTTGTCCATTGCTGGTTTCCTAGCATATCATATTCATATACCTCACAGTTCATCTTAGCAGGCTACACATTGATATTTATGTATTATTAGATCTTATACTGTATACATATTTCTGTCACGTACGATATGTTAGACTGAATAAATTTGAACTTGAACTTGAAATGCCCTTGGAAGTAAGAAGCATAAGCTTAAAGACAAAATGCTCACTGAATTGGTAGCCAAGAGCTCTTTAAGGAGTGGGTGGCTGGTGTCCTTCTATCAGTTCTGAACAACCAGCCGGGAGCTCTATGCTGCAAAATCTGAAGGTTACCTAAGATACTCTAGGCCGACGATTCCATACAAACGGGAATGGCATAGTCAATGCGAGATAAAAAATTCAGTGAACGGACACGAGTATGACGCCAAATCTCAATGTGATAAAGCGGCGGAACCGGTTCGGTAAAATATTGCGAAGGTGGAAGTAACAGACTAATGAGCGACCTTTACATGTCAGTCATAGACATTGTCAGATCAAACACGACACCAAAGTTTCTAATTGCCGAGGACTGGGGAAATCCACTGTCACGACCTGATGGTAATATCTTTGAGGCGACTTCTTGTTTCATAGGCATGAAACATGCGATGAAAAATTGTCTTTTCATCATTCAATTTGAGTTTGTTACAGCGTAACTACATCACTGATTTCATCAATACACAGAGAGAGAGAGTTCTTTGACAGCATGGTTGGCATCACCATCAATCTTAGGATCAAATGTCAAAAAGAGCTGCACACCATCAGCATACATGTGGTAGAGCAATATTGTGCTTAATAATATAACTAATAACAGAGAACTTAGTAATGCGCCATTTATCTAGAAAAACGAAATTCCTCTCCAAGGCGCAGGAACAATAAGAAAACAAGACAATTAGGACAAAACATGTTTTAGGACATCAAAGGATGGCTGAAATAAACATTTTCAAACTATAAAATTGTTTGACCTTACAAAGAAGCAGAAAGAGAGAAAAGAGTGAATATTAAACAGTAAAAACTACCAAAAAATAATGTCAAAAAAATAGACTACAATCGTTTTAGTATTATATGCAGTTTTTAAAAAGGAATGTTTGAGTCCAGACTGAATGATGAACAGACTTGATTGTCGAAGAGCAGCAGGGTAAAGAGTCCAAAGTTTTGGTGTGACAGCAGAAAAGCACGATCTCCAGTGAAGACATGTCATGGTACGTGTAACTGTGAAGTAAAGAGTTGTTCGTGACCGTAGGAAAACGTTGCAGGGTATATTGTAAAAGGAGATCAGTTAAGTAAGAGGGTGCCATATGGTTCATTCCTTTCCAGGTTCAGAAGCAATGTTTTGTAATGAATTCTTTCACGGAAAGGTAACCAATGTAGAGACTGGAATAGGGGTGATGTGATCATATTTCCGAGTCTGTTAAAACACGTGCAGCAGAGTTCTGTACACGTGAAGTTTTTTGAGTGTTGTTCAGTACTACCATTTTAGAAGGGCATTACGTTGTCCAAGCGTGATGTGACAAAAGGCATGTATTAGAATTTCTGCAGTTTTCTTGGTGGAGAGAATGTTTCTTATGCTTACTGAGGTTTCTGATTTGAAAATATGCAGAGTGGCACACTTTTTAATAGGTTGTCCATGCCAAAGGGTGGATCAGATGTATTCCCAAATTACGAAACAGTGGTAGAAGCAGGTATGGTTGAAGAGGCCATCTTAATACTTCTGTTATGGATCTTGTTTTGAGGGTTTTTGGAAGACACACAATAAGGAGTTCAGTTTTATATCATTTAATTTTAATTTGTTGAGTGACATCCAGAAACGGATATCAGATACACATAATTCAATCCGCTTGCGAGCTAAATCTTCTGCCTCAGAGGCATTTACATTAAATGACAAATAGAGTTGTGTATCATCAGCATGTGTGTGTTGCGTCCAAGCCATGTAAGCGAGCCTATGAACAACAGGAGAAGGCAGGAAACATACAATGGTGAAAAACAAAGGGACCTAGCACAGACCCTTGGGGTACTCCAAAAAGAAGATCCAAACAGAGATGACAGTAATTATGCTAACAGATTGGCTTCTTTTTGAACAAAGATGAAGATATCCATTGACGAGAGAAAACCCCTGACACCAATTGCTTCACGAGCGACAGAAGAATATTGTGATCAATGGTGTCGAAAGGACGCAGATAAATCCAGTAGTACTAAGAAAACGGCATGTTTATATCAATTTTCCTTAAAATATCATTTGCCACTTATTTAAGAGAAGTGCAGTCTCGTGCCCATGAAAAATTTCTTATAGCAGAATGGGTACTTCTCCTTAAGATTGTTTGTATCCAAATGATCATTTAAGACGGGAGAAGCGAACAACTTTTCAATTAATCTTAGATACAAAAGGTAAATTGGACACAGGGACGATAGTTTTTGAGATTTCGGATCAAGAGTAGTTCTTTAGCAAGTGGGCTTGACAACTGCATTCTTAAATTGTGAAGGAAAACTTGATGTTTCAAGAGAGAGATTTACAATTGGTAATAGTGGTACGAGGAGATCATATGTTCCGTAGAATCATGTAGGAATAGGATCAAGTTGGCAATGTTTTGATGGAGAGGACATAACACACCTTTGTTCCGAACTCATAGCTCCGTTAGCTGGGGAAAAGTGTTAAGGTTGCGGCACAGAAACATAGAGGCACAGAAACATTAGGATGCAGTGGTAGAACGGTGTCCATTTTCTAATGAGTGCAAAGTAGAGCGCATGTTATTTATTTTGGAGATGAAGAATTGTTAAAAGTTGTCAGGCCAAACTGGATAGGACTGATGAGATGGTTAATTGGTTTACCCTTCTGGTCGTAGTGACTCTGCAATATTGAAAAGTTCCTTTGAGTTTGTACATTTCTCTATCTGATCTTTGTAATAAGAAGACTTTGCTTTTTGATAAGGAGTGGAACATGAGACGCCTGAGCTTGTGAAAATATCACGGTCGAGTTGCAGCCTTGTTTTTCCTGCCACCGTCTCTCTAATCGTTTTCTTTTACGTTTGCTTCAGCATTTAATCATTGGAACAAGGATTGCCTTGCCTTAATTGACAGTTTTAGATTTAAGCGGGGCATGTTTTTCCAATATGGAATCTTAAGGTCTCATTATCCTGCATCAATAAGTCCAGAGATGGTCAGACTTGGGGGTTTGCTGATAAGTTCAGAATTCCTTATATCACAATAAAACAGCATGATTATCGCTTCAGTTTTGCGATCTGGTAATCTGATTTTGGCATATCCGGACTTGTTCAAATCCAATTTGCAGTGAACAGTGCAGTGGTCAGCGAAGAAGGATCCACTTCACTGAGATGATAATTAAGCTATCATGATGTGCGCGAGTCATAGCCAAGTCCAAAATATGACCGGCGTCGGATCTTTAAAAACTGAGTCATGTTGCATGTTTCTAGTAAATCATTGAGTTTAACCGTATCAGGATCATTGGGTACACCATATGGAAATATGCTTCCGGATGATTTCGATACAGTATGTGTACATTTATGAATGCATCAATGGCGGCTCTGGACAATTGTTTCCCCCTACTCGGTAGATAAGCATTTAAGACACTCAAAGAGGATGGCTTTCCCCTTAGCTAAGCATGGAAATGGGCCTCATTATGACACTGGTGACCACTGTAATATTTGTTGTTTCCAGGCCTTGATGATCAAGTAGTAACTCTGGTTTCATAATGCCTGGGAAGTTGAAGGTGCGGAATCCTGCTTGCTAGAGAATGCCAGTGATGGAACCGGGCAGCGACTCAGCAGATTGCATTTGTTGAGGTAGATACTTTCTTCTGAGATTAAGGAAGCAGCTTAAATTGGGGGAGTTTAAAGGAGTCGTCATTAGAGTGGAAATTCATATTTGAATGGCAACACTGAAGGACAAATGATTGGCCTTAAAAGATGATTGTAAAAAGTAACAATGATCCTTGTAAAAAACTAACACAGATATTTTACTTCTACATTTTAAAGAGACATGAGGAGATTTCCAGAAAGAAGCGCCCCCCCCCCCCCCAATTTTTCTTGAACCTAGTTTTTTACATATTTAGAATGCCTACCAAGTATTAGATCACACCTGAAGTGATAAGCGAGAAAACGCCGTCTTATAATAAGATGATGATTTAGTAGTTTTTGTTCGTCACGACAGAAAGTCAAAGAATGGTTTTTCTATGGGGAACGATTACGTAGCAGGCAAGTTCAAAACAAAGTTGCGGTTTTCTTTGGCACCTGTTTGTCCAATAACCTTCAAAAGTGAAATTTGAGAGAAATTCATATCCTTAAAAAAATATCTCCTGTCACTTTAAATAGCGAGTGCGGCTATACAGGGGTAAATTTTTTTTCTTTCCATTAGGGCTGGGTTTTGTATTCTATTATACCTTATCTCAACGTTGAAATGACAACATTTTTTGCTTCGGGTTCCAAGAAAAAAGGTGCCGCCCTTTGTGTCATGTCCTTTAATTTTGGTGGTGGGAGTGGATTGAGCAGAACATCCCTCTAATTACTCTTTCACAGGTATTTTGAATGTTTTGATGTCTAATTATATGTAGATGAGCTCAAGATAAATGATTTTGAAAGTTGCATGAAAATGGACATTGGGTTTTCTTAAAAATTGACGTTTTAGGTCAAAATTTAGTGGTGAGGGCCTTTTCACATTTTTCGACAATGCTTTTCTTTTTCTTTTTTGAGTTTGCAGCTACAAAGATGATCACAAATTGACCTGCTCAAGAAAGTTGATAATTCTGATCACTTTGGTTTGCCTGTAACACTCATTTGAATTTTCCTCACATGCTCCTATCCAAATGTACAGGGGTCAATGCACATTTCGTGTGTCGAAGTGAATGGGAGCATTCAAATGAAAGTGGAAAAAATGAGAACTGCAGACAAACACATGTAAAAAGTTAATCAAATATTCTTGAGTGGTCAAATTTGGGATTACCTTCATGGCTGTAAACTTCAACACAGCAATGAGAAAGCATAAGCGA
>JAMKCH010054578.1:0-10162 GCA_023653785.1 Ophioderma brevispina | reverse complement strand
TCATACGCTTGGTATGACTGCCATTGACGTTCCCATGCATCGCCACTGTCACACTGTCACTCCTAGGCCTTGCTCAAACACTGTTGATAGTCAGGTTCCCTCTGGTTCATTCCGGAAGTCATGATTCTCGGTGTCCCATTCCCAGCCATTGCGTGGTAAAGTTTACCTTTGATCTTCCATATATTTGATGCTGTAACACTGCTGCACTCCAAAGGCCTGCCTAATCTTCGTACGGGCTTTTGTCCCGTTCATGATGGTATGTCACGATCCTGAAGATCATACCTATAGTAGCAAGGACTGGAAGTATGGGTTTTGATGGTCCCATGGTGTTAGGTCTCCGTTGTGCTGTTCTGGTCCCCCTCCTTGCCAGTCATGGTGGGAGAGTTCTCGTACACGGTCAACATGGTCAAGTTGATATTAGCCCTCTATCGGCCAAGGTCGCGCCGGTTTCCCAATGTACGACCAGTGCCCCAGTAGTTCCGTTTATGGAAAGTTCATCTAGTAAATACTGCGTTCTTCATGATGAAATCCCACCGCGCTGCCACCAATGTAACGTTTTTCGCCGAGTGGGACTTTGGGGAGACTTATAAAAAACACAATTGACACTTATCATTCTTGGTTTCTCTCTGTGTATATGTAAGTAAGTTTAATTCAATCTTTCCTCTTATGGGTGAGTAATCTGTGCAGGGCCTTCTACTAGACGACTTGTTATTAGGGATTCTGGTATGTTTTAACGGTTTCAGCAAAGTAGCCCAAGCCGGTTCATTGCAGATGTAACCTCCTCCTAAGCGCTATCCACGGGCGCTATTATGCCCAACCGCAAAGCTGGCTTTAGGATAGGGAGAAGAATGCCCCGCGCTACACCACAATATGGGCTCCGGATCGTGTACAGGATATACGAGGGAGAGATATAAAGAGTGAAGCGATACTACATATCTCTCATAAGAGAGTTTCCTCCGGCCAAACATTAAATTACACACCGCAAAGCTGAGTTTTTAGGTTAAGGCAAGAGATATGCCCCGCGCTACAAACGCAGTATGGCTCCAGCCCGTATAAAAGCTATATACGAGGGAGAGAGATACAGAGTGACGCGGTGCACATATCCCTAAGATCGGAACATCGGAGGTTTTGCCAAAGTCGCCGCACTGGGCACGAGGCCCCACCAACTCCCCGAATGAAGATCCGGCCATATTTAGACCATTTTGAACAGTGACGTCACGGAGGTTACAGATGCTGAATCAGGAGTTTTTAGATTCGTGACGTGATCCAGATCCACGTGGACATCACATGTTTGCGGATTAGCCCAAACTAAAAGAGTCTAAAGTACGGGTCGATGCTCCCACGCACAAGGTACTCACCAGTACGGGTCATTGGCCGGAGCCAAGGACGCACCGAAGTCAAGCAGCAGACTTGCAAGAAACCCTAATACACACAACTTTGTTAATTAGATTCATTAAGTATCTTCTCGTTGTATTTATTGCCTGGGGCATTACAATATGCATGCAGCTACCATAACTTACAGGTAAAGGTACATTAAATTTAATTACTGCAAGATGCAATAAATACTAACTTGTTGGCACCGGTGGCAAATGCACGATATGTAAAGTTTTTTTCAATAAATATAAATAGGCCTATATAACAAGATGTTCCATGTAGGTCAAATCCCGGCATTAAAGAGATGGTTCGTGAAATAGGATTCAAGAATCTAATGTGTTTGTGGTCAATACAATTCTCGAGGTTCAGTATTTTGTATCTAAATTGGCCGATTAAGATTTTGTGTTGAGCAAGGAAAAAATTATTACTTGGTCATGAAAACCTACATAAAATTATTTTTTTTTTTATTGTTACTTTTAGCAAAATAAGTATATGGTTAATACTTTGTCTGGCTGTAAACATTAATGCTACAAGCTGCTACCCAAACTCTTACTCTAACAGCTATATCATCATCATTCGAATTGATGATCCCACTATTCATAACACGTAAGACGCTTGTTGATGTAACATCTCGCGTATATATTCAAAAGCAAGGACACAATAGGGTATAGGCCTATTAGTTTCGTCTTCATTAGATAACGTGACTAGTAATAGTTGTGTGTCAATATAATCATGCACAAGAGCAGTTATTATTTTAGACCGTAATTTAAGGCATTTGAACCTCTTATAGCAAACAACACCTCACAATAACATGTTTACTTTCATACAGGGTGAGTCAAAAAAAAGTACAACCAAATTGAGCGATTTTTCATGGAAAGCCTCTGTGCTATTCATATATTTTCTTTTTGTATACATTCCGTGTTTGTTAGCTCTCATATAAAAATTACGGCATTCAAATTGATTAACGCGTTCAAAAGTTACAGCTGCAGAAGTGAGAGTACCCAATGCGAAAGACCGAACCAAGTTACACGATAGAGTAACCCAAAGAGTGCTCTTGGTTTTACGTTCAGCTTTGGATTTGCAGCACATCCTCCATTAATTACACATTTGGAATAAATGTCAGGGAACACCATTGAGGTAATCAGTCTGTGGGTGAGGGCGTGGGAGAGGGAGGGGTAAGGGTGGGATCCGCACTCAAAATCTTTGCCCCCTCCTGGCCCCAATAGAGATCAGGAAAAGTAATAAATTGATATTATTGACAGGTTACCGTGTTCACCGTTGCAAAATGTGTTTTAGTGATGCCCCAAAAGTTAAATGGTTCCCATCGCCTGGTCCCCTCCCCAAATGAAAATGTCTGCTTACATCGTTGGGTAAGACTGTAAAATGAAACCAGATATCAAAATAATATTTTAATGAAATCAATTTTTGGACTTGAAGTAACAATTTGCAGAATTCTTTTCAAATTGCTTGATTTCTACGTAGTAAAACTTCCAAAATACATGTATATACTTGTAGGGCTGGATAACAGATAACGCATTAACATTTTTCATTTTAAATATATCCTGTAATTTCATCAATCTTAAATATTCACATTATCATTCAACACATGTCCTGTGTGCATTTAAATACGGCGCCAAAGAAATCAACCAGTTAATTTATTCTAAAGCCTTCACGCTGCGTAGTAATGAGTATCATGTGTGCAGTCAGTGTGCAATTTGTTCGGGGCAGAAAATTGATACCTTCACAAAAATAATGTAGCCTTTGAATGGCTTGATCGATTTTAAAAATTTAAAATTATTGTGAAAGCTGATTAAACAGACTATCTAATACAGGAATTAATTTGATAAATTCCGTTAATGATTTTCATAAAAATCCCTCATTTGGTTGTACTTTTTTCTGACTCTCCCTGTATAAAATGTCAATGTAGTCGATAAGCTAGGTGTAATAAGTCATTTACATATACACAGAGAACTTTCTCTCAACACGTAAAATTCCTCACTTAAGTAAATGAAAAGTAACCCTACTTTTTATATAAGTTTTACAATTTAGACATGCTGTACGAATTAATCACTTCCTAATCTGACATACTTTCAACTTGGGGAAGGGGGATCACTCAACTTTGGAAGTAACGGCGATGTGCTGAAAACTCGGAGGTCTTTTGGAGACACGCTCCTAAAAATGTGAGGTTGAAATACACAAAAGAGGCGTATTTTTATTTTAAAAAAGGAAATCTATGTTTTGAAATTATCAGAAAATTCGACAAGATATTATAGGCCTACATAATTTTTTCAAATTAGTTTGAAAATCTGTCATTGTGTAACACTATAAGCAAAACAAAACAAAGATAAACAACCCACAAAAATACTTACACACATACACACACAACACCCCACCACATACACCACTACCCCCCCCCCCACACACACACACCACACACACACATGCACACCCCAAAACCAAACACAAGAGAGACCCCCGGGCCTCGAACATGTTCAAGATAGTTGGAATAGTCTCCTACAAGCATCTCCTAGCTCCCATCCCCTTTTCCAAATAAAATCACGAATACTAGCTCTCCCATAATATCCATGGTTTCAACTTTTATCGTTTATGTGCCAAGGCTACGTCAACTTTGAGTAGACGTAGAAATTTGCGTAACTTTACATAATCCGGCGACTAAGTTAAGTTTTAGGAAAGCATGAACAGTCGTGGAAAAAGCGTACGTGCTAGGAAAGACAGACGTAGATTTTTCATAAGTTTTCAAGGAAAATTCTTAAGTGCCTACTACGATTCGGGACGCGGTAAATTCGCAAGTGTGAACTTGACGCAAAAGTTGCGATAGAAAGAGGCTACGACTGTCGTAAGACCACTTTCGGGAACGGACCTCTGATTTACAATGCCATTCCCTAGATATAATTGTGCTATTACTTAGTTCATTAACTTGGTTTTATATAAAAAAACATTCATCAGGAACAAAATAAGTCCTTCAAAAGACAGAGTGACAAGTTACATTTCAAGGTGTTTATTAGAGATTTATCTATGACAGCAGTATTGTTTTAAAGACGTAACATTGCTAAAGGGGGAAGGTGATCATGTTTAAAGACTTAAGGGAAGAAGTGTCGTATCGAGTAGATGATTTCATATTGGGCTGCACTTAGTATTAGCGATTACCGTCCAACTCTAGAAGCTTGAACACATGGGCTGAATAATAAGAAAGACCTGAACAAATCAAGTAGTGGATCCCTATTATTCTATGTCGAGTTCCTAGAAGTAGCATAGCTATAGACAATATAAGATACCTTCAGATGGAAATAGACTCCTTGATTAGCCTCCGCCATTTTCGAGACATTGATGCCCGCATTGTATCTTTATAGCCGGGCAATGCGGGTCGCAAACAACAATACCAAATGTATTGTAGTAATGAGATAAGTCTTTTGGGTTCAAAGTCGACCCATCATGCAATACCGCGCTGTTTCACTGTCGTTCTATGATCATTTACAGATATAAAAGCACATAATATATGACTACATCGTTACGTACAAGTCCACTACTGTTGTAAATATTGCTATAATTATATCCCAAAAATGCCAGCAATAGTTCTGGTAGTGGAAACGTGAAATCATCAACATCGGACTGAATTTTACATCTCCACTATCGCCCACATTGTAGGTGTTCTTTCTAGTCCTCACTTTCACAAGGAAGAACATGACTGACCTATGTGACGTTGACTGAAAACGGCGGATGGTATTCTACACGCCCACAAAGGTGTTTCTAGTTAATTGCAGTAAATACTTTGAACGGGGCAATGTTCTCACACGAACTATGCAAGAAAACATTGAAGTAGAGTAGATCTCTCACACTTGTTGTCGGACGTTTTAGAAGTCGATGTTTGGAAGTTATGTCCCGCTGGGAATAGTGGTATAAAGCTATCCATGGAGACCATTCTAGACCATGTTGCAGCAGCGAATTTCTCAAATAGACGCCTTTTAGACCAAGTTGTTGATGAATTCATGGTTATTTCATTGTTCTCCAGACAACTAGTGGATTTCCTCAATGAGGCGACGCGTCTATATTTGCAAGATACAGAAGCGGCCATACAGCAATATTGAAGAAAACTCTGCTATAAGTGTTCTGAGGACGGGCAAATTCAATTCCAAAAGTTAACTTACGATCAACTTCACAGTTTCTTAGATAAAACTTTGCCTTGTGGAAGATGAATACGATCTATTTGAACTGTGCCAGTCTTGGTAGATAACGCCGAACCGCAATTTGAGATGCGAGTATATTGGAAAACTTCTTATTGAATGTATTCGTTATCCGCTGATTCCCTTGGAAGACTTACCTGATCATGTCCTTCCATATATCTCAGATAAGAAATAGCAATCTCTACAAAGCGGTCCATTGATTTGCGCAGACGTATCATTTACGTCCAGATCGTCAGGTCGCCGAACCGAGAAAAGCAAACAACCCCTCGGTTCGTGAAAGAGTGCATCATCTTATTGCCAAGAAAGGGAGCTCGTTGTTTACAAATCTGCCATCCGAGGTGAACTCAACGTGTGTGGGATTTACATCCAAAGCCCCTGAATCTCATTCCTCCAAGCGGCAATCTCGAATGATATGGGTTTATTGAGGTTGCTGGGTGGCTTGTCAATGAAGAGGGCGTGGCATTTGTTTACCGATACAATCCTCGAAACAATACGTGGTTCCATGTCAAGTCTTATTCAGGGAAGATATTGTTTTTCATTACTGGACTTAGGGAAGTTGTACGCAGTAGGTGTCTATTAACGCCTTCAAAGGTAACATCAGACTCGAGTGTTATGATCCGTCAGAGAACAGTGGACTGAACTTCGCTCAGTCACTGGTCCAATGTAAGGGACATGGTGCGACGTTTTCTGATGAGAAATGGTTTATTGCAGTGGAAAACGAGGAGCCATCGTGTTATGATCCCGCTACAGATAAGTGGAATTCCTGTTTGAAAACGACAGTCTTGCTGGAAAACATGTCTGTGAGATGTCATAGTATGGACGGCATTTTATGCAATTTTCATAAAATGGAGAAGATCGAATCGCCGTCGAGGACAACCGTAGATTCAGGGAAGATAACATCATAAGCGTCTCTATTAGCAAACGTTGCAACTGTTTGCATCATCCAAACCCCGAGGTAGTGCATATGTTAAGTTCGTATGTCAAGAAAAACAAGTTCATTGTGATTAAGCATCTGAGAGACGCACCAATGTAAGCGAGATAATATTGGTTAGTCCTTGAACGACAGCAACGGACATACAATCAAACTTCCTAGCATTTATGCAATCATGTATTCGACAGTAACCCAGCAACAGTCTAGATAACGAGCCAGATAGGTATTAGATCGCCGTACAACCGTTAGATGTTGGAAGAGAAACATACCGTCGTATGTTTCTCTATTAGCAAGCGTGCTGCCTTTCATCATTACACACATCAAAAGCGTCGGTACTTTTGTAAGTTCGTAGTCAAGAAAAACAAGTTAATTGTGATTACTATGAGAAGAACAAACAGAATGTATTCAGATAGTATGGGTAGTTCTACCAATAGGAAAAAGACGCAAGAGGTTTACGCAAGATAGAATCAAACTGTACAAAACCCCCAAGTACTCAACACATTTGAGACATATTGCAAGAATGGGTGGTTTAAATGTGAAACTAAGTTCCAAGATTAGTTAGCAAATTTTTGACATCTCGAAAACAAGTAAAGCTAAACGAAAAGAACAACATTCACATGGGGGTGTAATCTACCATTTCATTTTAGGTGCATTCTGTTAATGGAATTTCGATGCCCACGTGGCAACCTACCAAAACATTATGCAATCTCAAGCCCCTCCTCCCCATGCTTTCTGAATTGCGGAATAATGTCCTTTGCTCGTGAAAAAATAAATAGCAGGATTGTCAATATCAGACGCCGGAGTGGTAACAAATCTAAACTGACCTCGCCTTATGAGTGGGCGACGCCATGTCAGCCTTCAGAAAAACCAAGTGAATTGTGATTAAACATCTGAAGGGCGGCACAAATGAAAGCGAGATAGATATGGTGGAACGACAGCAGACGGAAATACAAGCAAACTTTGCTAAGAACTGATGCAAACATGTAGTACAAACAGTACCCAAGGCAATTCTAGACAAATAGCGACGAAGTGCGTTTTAAACAACGTTCACAGGGGGGGTGTAATCTGTAATTCATATTATGTGTATTTATTTACGGGAGTACGATGCCCAGGAGGCAACCTACGCGTAATATGCACCACCCATCCCCTATGAAACATGAATTGGGGGAAGCTCGCCGTACTTTGTGGTACAGCAATTCGAATAGTCAGCTGTCATTAAAATATAACTTACATGCCATTTTGAATGACAAAAAAAAGCCAGGTCAGACCTCATGGGATTTGGTATTTCGATATGAGAAATGTCTTTAAGGTAGACCAACCACCATTTCGGAGTAATTCCTGAATACCCTTAGCAGGGGTGACAGTTGTTAGTTTGTTGCTTTGAGTTTGTGTATGTAAAGGAATTTGTGCGAAGGGTTTTTCGTGGTAACTCAATGAGTTGGGTATCTTGTCTTTAGGGCGTGAAGGGTATTCTTTTGGTGCTATTTTGTATATAATTGCTTGTGTTTGGAGAGATAGCTCTTTACGGGGGGGGTGGTTGTCTTGTATGTGGTTTGGGTGTTAAAGGTTATTCTTTTCGCTATAGGTGTGCTGTGTGTGGGTTGGTTAGAGTGGATGTGTGTACAGATATATGTGCGTGAGGGTATTAGTTTTGTGGGTCTTTTGGTGTTAGAATCGGTTGTAATGTGTGGGATTATTGTTGAGATAGGTGTCTATGGTTTAGGTGAGTTGCGGTCGCGCTGTCAAAGTGCGCGGTCGAAGATGCCGGTTTTGCTATTGATCGCGGTCACGGTGGTTGTTGTATGTTTTTTTTTTTTTTTTTTTTGGTGGAGGGGATAGTTGATGGTGTATGGTTAGGCGGGTTGCGGACGGCGCGGTCATAGTGCCGCGGTGGAATAATTTGGTTTTGGTTGTTCGTCGTTGACAAGTTGTTTTTTGTTTAGTTTTTGGGGTGTGGTCGTAGATGGGATGGTTGCAGTGTTACATGGTTTTGTTGGTTATCTTTGGGTGTGGAGGGTAACTTTTGCGGGTTTTTGGTTGGAATAGGTTAGTGTTGGGGGGGTATTGGTATTTTAGTTAGGCGGTTTGCAGTCGCGCGGTCACAGTGCCGCGGTGTGTTTTGGGGGTTTGGCTATTCGGCGTGGCCGTGGTTTTACGTTTGTAGTTTTTAAAGGGCGTAGACGCGTCACCGGCGTGGGGTTGTCCCCCGCATTTTGGTATGGATTTTGTTTGGGTTTGGTTTGTTATTTGTAATCTGTATTAAATTTCCAATATTTTGTGTATTAGATATTGGTATTTTCGGCGCGGTCCGTAAGTGGGTGAGGCACAAATTGAGGTGTTTAAATTGGTTTATGTTTTTTTTGTAAAGAGGGATGATTTGAATGTAGTTGGTTGCCGGCCTTGTTTGAAGTTGTTTTTTGCTTAGAAAGTTAAGTATTAATGTTGTCAACCGGTCCGTGTTCGGCGCGGTCGCAGTGGCGCGGTGTATTTTAAATTATGTTCTTTGTTGTTTAGGATTTTAAACAACATTTTTGTTAATTTATTTCTTTTAGCGTGGGCCAGCTTTGAAGACAAATTTGTTGTATTTGGTGTCTATGTTATGATATTTTAGATTTACGAACTAATGTGATATAAAAGGATAAAAGGGGCATAGGGGGTTCGCAATTGGTTTAATGCGAAGTGAAACTCGTAATGTAAACGTCGAAAGAATTGACAAGACTTTTTTGTTCTGTTGCCAAATGGTGTCTTTCGGGGTAGAAGAATAAATGGAATTTAAGTCAATGGTTTTGTATTTTGTTTAGAATGTTTGGGTCCTTTAGTGGGTTTTTTAAGTATGTAAATGTGAATAGAGTGAGGTTGAACCACTTGTCCCTGCTATGCGTTTGTGGTACTACTGAAAAAAAATATTTTATCTTATTTTTTGTATTATTATTTGGTTCATTTTCGTTGGGTCCTTCATTAAATAATAGGAAACTTGAACTGCAATATAGTTGTTCTGAATTAATTATTGCAAACAAAGTAAACGATTAGCGGAAGGGTTGCTAAAAAGGTGTATTTCGAAGTAAAGTGTTTTGTCGGAGGCGATTGAAACATAAAGCTTAATTATATCAAGGTTTTCTTTTCAATATTATTCAGGGTTACAAATGGATCAGCTTATGGAAAATTGGAAAATATATTTTTAGAACTATATGGTATAGACTAAAGCAAAAAGATCGACAATTTTATTTAACGAATTCCTTTGTTCGTGGCATCTCACCCCTTGTTCGCAACATACACCAACAATAAACCCCACAAGCGACGGATCCCCCCTACGGCGTACCCATCCCCTATACCCTCTCAGGATCTGTGTTATAAACGACTGGTAATTGAGACTACAATCTCTTCTGAGTCAGCCATGCGAGTGGTGTTTGTTGTAATTTTGCCACTCCATTGGCGAAGTTGGTTTCGTATGATGGCGCGCGTTTCTAAAAATAGGACCACCTCAGGGATAGACCGATTATGTCCATGGCAGGCAATAGAGCTTGCCCCATGATCTCTGATTTTTTTTTAGGATTAATTTCTTGATCTATTTTTTTTCTACTTTACATTGATATGCACTGCCATATATTGGTGAATGTCACCGTCGTTGTAAAATATACCTTCCAAATATAAAAAA
>JAMKCH010054574.1:0-13390 GCA_023653785.1 Ophioderma brevispina | reverse complement strand
CTCTCACTGAGTATTTGCTTGACTACCACCAGATCTGCGCCGGTGGCGGCGCTCGGCGCGGCCTCTCGGCCGTCGCTTCGTTGCTCACCCCCGCGTCCCTCCTACTCGTCTGGGCGTACTGCACTGCCGCCGACGGCCCGGTATGCGCGTCACGCTCAGCGCCATCAATTTTCAGGGCTAGTTGATTCGGCAGGTGAGTTGTTACACCAATCCTTAGAAGATTCCGACTTCCATGGCCAAACGTCCTGCTGTCTAGGATAAACCACCCTTTTCTGGGGTCTGATGAGCGCCGGAGCGGGAAGTGAGGCGGCTCTAACCGGGAGTACGGTTCATCCCGCAGCGCCAGTCCTGCCTAACAAGAGTTGGCACACTGGGCTGCTCGCAATTCAATCTGTTGTCGGCTACAAGTCAGCGAGTCGGAACTCATACAATTTTAAAGTTTGAGAATTGGTTGAGTCGTTCGGCCCCAAGTCCTCTAATCATTCGCTTTACCAGAGATAAAAAATTGTTTTCAATGAGCGCCAGCTATACTGAGGGAAACTTCGGAGGGAACCAGCTACTAGATGGTTCGATTAGTCTTTCGCCCCTCTACCCAAGTTCGGGCGATCGATTGCACGTTCAGAATCGATGCGGACCTCCCACCAAGTTCCTCGGCTTCCATTCCTGCTCGGGTCATAGTTCCACCATTTTCGGGTCATAGCGTACACGCTCTTCCTCCGCCTAACCGAGCAAAGCGGACGAGACGGGGCGGTGTTGCCGCCTCGCCCAAAGGACGAGGATCCCACCTCGCACGGCCTACACCGTCCTTTACTTTCATTGCGCCTAGGGGCTTCGTATACGCCTTCGCCTTGCGTGCCCGTTAGACTTCTTGGTCCTTGTTTCAAGACGGGTCGAAAAGGCGCCCGGCCAAGTTGGCAGACCCCGTTGCACCTGATGAGAGGCGAACCAGCCTTTCTCGACCGCACGCGCGAGCGGGCACTGAGGACAGTCCCCGTACGCCGAACGAGCGGGAGTCTGGCGGCTCAGCCATAGCCCGAAGGCCGCCAGCAGGCGCGGACCGTGGTCATCTTTCCTCGACGGCGGCCGATGCGGACGCAGGAGACTCTACGTCTCTTCCGACCCGAGGAGCCCGGATGATGCCGGTACCCCTGACCTTCGCCGCGTCCAATCGGCAGATCAACGGTCGTTCGCCCAACCACAGAGGAGCGGGAGAAATGCGCGCGACGGGCGATAGCATTAACCATCCCGTCAGGGTTCCCGAGGGAAATCCTGCCGACGGAACGGAAGCG
This sequence comes from Ophioderma brevispina, assembly GCA_023653785.1. Classification (NCBI taxonomy): domain Eukaryota; kingdom Metazoa; phylum Echinodermata; class Ophiuroidea; order Amphilepidida; family Ophiodermatidae; genus Ophioderma; species Ophioderma brevispina. Next base: position 12,101 of record JAMKCH010054574.1, on the reverse strand, counting down.
CCGAAGCCTCCCCTGGCGATGAATCTCCCGGCCACAGTATGCGGGGCCCTTCCGTTTACTTCCCGGCAGCTTCACGTCCTAGTGAACTCTCTCTTCAAAAGTTCTTTTCAACTTTCCCTCATGGTTCTTGTCATCGTCGGTTCTCGTGCCTAGTATTTAGCCTTGGAGGAGTTTCCCACCCGTCTTTGGGCTGCATTCCAAAACAACCCGCCTCTTGAAAGCCTAAGGCCGCCGGCGACGGGCGCCTGCGGAGGCCTAACACACTCTATGGATGAGAGCCCTCCTTCACAAGGACGTCGGCTCCTCGTCCCCCGGTCAGCCCACGGTTCCTTACGCCACATTCCCGCACGCCACTGGGACGCGGGGACTCGGCGAGGGGCTCTTCCCGCTTCACTCGCCGCTAATGAGGGAATCATGGTTAGTTTCTTTTCTCCGCTTGTAAATGATTAAAAATTCAGCAGGTGATATCGCTCGATCTGAGGTCGAGTCATAAAGAAATTGAGAATGTTAGGTGTCGGTTCATCGAGCAGCGACGGGCCCGCGCGGCCACACGCCAGGAGCGCTTTTCAAGCATGAGCGCCTCGGAACCTTTGGGGCGGCACATTACCTTCACCACCGCAGGCTTTCCAGGCGGTTGATGGGATTTACCGGTCAGAAACTTGCGGATTTCCCGCTGGGTTGCCTAACCCCGGACCGGTCCGGCGCGCTATCGGAACGGGACACCAGAAAGGTTGTGGAGGACCCGGTGACCGTTTCTAGGACTCATTTAAAGCTTCGAATCTAGTGTAATCGCTCGCGCCCGCTGGCCACGGGCGCAGAATTACGATGCGGTTGCCTTCGCATCCCGCGTATGCGTGTCACAGACTATTAGCGATTTCAAGTATTGTTAAGCGACCCTCAGACGAACGAGGCGGTCCGGGCCACGGAGGGCCCGGACCGCCATGTGGCGTTCAAAATCGCCAATGATCAATGTGTTCTGCAATGCACATTGCTTCTCGCAGGCGGGCTGCGTTATTCATCGGCGCAACGAGCCGAGCAATCCACCACCGAGAATTGTCTTAGGGTTTTTCCGCAGGCTTTGGTTTTTATCAAAATGTCATCGGTAAACAAGAATAAGGTCAGGGGCGGTTCTCGACACCAGGAACGGAGCGGCGGCCCGGGCTATCTTGTAGCCCAAAAAGCCGCGACGCTCACCGGTGGAGCCTGCCTTTAAAACTGGCCCGGTTGTGACGCCGAGTCCCCCAGGCTGCCGGTCTCTGCAGAGGTCCGTGGGCAGGGGGCGGGTTACCCTGCCGGTCAAGAATTGGTTCGCACTTCGAGGCGCCTACTCCCCCCCGACCAGCTTTCGCCGGGACGGGACGACTCGCCTCCCATTCGACGGCACACGCAGGAGCTACTAGCGGGGGTAAGGGTAAGTATTCCGGAGCCTCCCCATCCGCTGGAAAGGAAACGGGGGCTTTCACCTCGCCTCTCAGGCGAGAATCGCCCCCGCACATTTCCATGCGGGGACCGCTCGCGGTGGGAGATGGGTTAATGGGCAGTGCCATTCAGTCTCCGAAGGGAGTGCCCTCCACCGAGGTGTTTTGGGTGCACCCGGCAGACCATGCAAAGTGGAACCGTTGATGAAACATTTGCCAGGGGCGGGCTTTTGCCTTTGGTAATAAGAACGTTACTGGTAATGATCCTTCCGCAGGTTCACTACGGAAACCTTGTTACGACTTTACTCTCTAAATGATCAAGGTTGATCGTCTTCTCGCCACAGGATCGCGCCGGCGAAACGGACCCGACCCGGCCGACCAGGATCTCACTAAACCATTCAATCGGTAGTAGCGACGGGCGGTGAGTACAAAGGGCAGGGAGACGTAAGCAAAGCGGCTGATGACTCGCGCTACTGGAATTTTCCTCGTTCAAGGAAATAATTACAATTCCCATCCCATCACCGAACACGAAGGGTTCAAGGATTACCCCAGACACTCCGGCCAAGGCAGGACACACGGCTGATTTCCTTCAGTGTAGCGCGCGTTGCCCCCGGCCCGAATCTAAGGCATCACGACCTGTTACTGCTCAATATGCGCGTGGCTAAACGCCCACTAGTCCTTAAGAAGTTGCGCCCACCTCGGCGGGTGGCGCAAATTAGGCAAGCCCGAGTCTCGTTCGTTATCGGAATTAACAGACAAATTCGCCTCCACCCAACTAAGAAACGGCATGCACCACCACCCACAGAATCAAGAAAGAGCTCTCAATCTGTCAATCCTTACTGTGTCCGGGCGGGTGAGTTTTCCCGTGTTGAGTCAAATGAGCCGCAGGCCTTTTTTTTCCACTCCTGGTGGTTGCCCTTCCGCAATTTCTTTAAGTTTCAGCTTTGCACCATAATCCCCCGGAACCCAAAAACTTTGGTTTCCCGGAAGTTACTTGCCGTGTACATTGGAAGAACGGCCGGCGAATCGCCGGTGTCGGCAGAGTTTATGGTTAGAAAATAGGGCTGTATCCGATCGCCTTCGTACCTCTAACTTTCGTTCTTGATTAATGAAGACATTCTTGGCAAATGCTTTCGCTGTCGGGCGTCTTGCGGCGATCCAAGAAATTTTCACCTCTCACACCGCAATACGAATGCCCCCGTCGTCCCTCTCAATCCTTACCTCGGACTCCGAAACCAACGCAATAGACCGAGGTCTATTCCATTATTCCATGCTCCTGCTGTTCAGGCTGTTGCGCCTCTTTGAACACTCCAATTTTTTTTTCAAGTAACGTGTCCCGGTCGCACCCGTCACTCAGTTAAGAGAACCGTGCGCAAACCGCGAGGGAGGCTAGGTCAAACAGTTCACCCCTTGCGAGGGACCGTTAGCCTAAGCCTAGATCCAACTACGATCTTTTTAACTGCAGCAGCATTAATTACGCTACTGACTGGGATTGTACCGCGGCTGCTGGCACCAGACTTTCCCTCCATTAGATCCCGTTAAAGATTAAAGTGTACTCATTCCACTTACAGGGCCTCGAAAGAGTCCTGTATTGTTATTTTTCGTCACTACCTCCCCGTGTCGAGAGGTGGTTAATTTGCGCGCCTGCTGCCTTCCTGGGTGGGTAGCCATTTCTCAGGCTCCCTCTCCGAATCGAACGCCATGATTCTCCGTTACCCGTTACGACCATGGTAGGCGCATAACGTCCCATCGAAAGTTGATAGGGCGACGTTTGAAGGATCTGTCGCCGTTACGATGACGTGCGATTGCTAAGTTATCGAGTTCACCAACGTAAGCCGGACAAGCCGAGTTGGTCTTGTTCCTAATAAAAGCACTCCTTCCGTACGGTCGGCGGCTTGGTGGCATGTATTAGCCTAGAATTTACCACAGTTATCCATGTAGGGTCAACTCTGTTCCAAGGAACCATACGGATTTAATGAGCCATCCGCAGATTCGCTTGATACAAGCTTGTACTTACACTGCATGGCTTAATCTTTAGACAAGCAATATGACTACTGGCCGATCAACGCATGTAGATATATCCGAAGATCCGGCGGCGCTGACCCGATGGCCGCCGCCTCATGTGTTCTAGTTGCCAAAGTTCCATAGGTTTCCATGGCCCCCTGTTACGCTACTAGGCAGTTGGGGCCAGGTCCCTCTCGACCCCTCCCCAGCATTCCGAACTCCGCCGGGTCATTTTCAGAGGTATCCTCGCTCTTTCTCGCACCACGGCACACAAAGTGCTCCCACTCGGAATACTCTCGGCGAGGGCGCTTTCACGAGACTCGCTCCTCTAAGGGATCGGGCCTGGCTGTCGCATGTCGTTTTATGCCGTTGGCTGGCAGGTTGAGGAGCCAGGAGGCTTCCGGCGCTGCTTTTTTGGGGGCTAACAGGCGGTCGCAACAATCGCTCCTCTTCCCGTTCAATTACCGTGCCAACATGTGTTTGCTGGTCGCTAGGTCTCGGCGGCCTCACCCCAACACGCAACTAACGCAGCTCAGAGCGGTCGCGCTTCAAAATGACCACTGTATACCTATAGGCAGTATTAAAAAGATATAGGTATTACTTTGATAGTATTCGGTATATATTATGGACATTCGAGCCGAGGTCTAGCTTTCAGAGGAGACCACCCCTCTTATATATATAGTTCTGGTCCCGAACCCCAGGCACCAGCCGCTACAGGCCGGCTTTTTTGGACCTCTGCGCCAGCTACAGTTTTGTACACAACCAAATGTAAACGCTTACCGAAAGCGTCCCTAGATCAAATATCCAGATTCGGCATCCGGCACCAGTCCAATTTTTAGCTATCTCCAGCGGAGAGCACGCTCGCGGGAATCCATACAGTGGGAAAACGCCCGGGTCTGCGCCTACAAAAAAGTTGGCCCAAAATACACTACCCTATCAGCCCAAAACCAACGCCACGGGCGGTCGGGGCACAAACCCGACCAGATGGGCCGTGCTGGGGAGACCATACTCCCCTATAGTTACGTTATGGTCCCCGGAAGTTGGGCGCCCAATTGGAACTTTCATTTCTACCGGTCAAAATGACCGCAACCGACCGGTGTGGTTCTGCGATCAGAAACCTGCAAGGCGGGGCACTTTCTATGCAAGCGGTAGGGGCCACCTCAACGCCATCTCCTAGGTAGCATTTGCGGAAACCGACACATGGCAAACAATTAGTAGGCAAGCTCACGGGCAATTCCCTGCCGGACCCAGTAGTTGGAGGACACAGCTTACTAGCCGGGCCACGGCAGGGTGGACATCACTTAGCAGGGGACGGCAGGACATTTCTTATTCTGGGCGGGCCACGGCAGTGATATTACTTAGCAGGGCCACGGCAGCGACATTTCTTATATGGTTCGGGCCACGGCAGTGATATTCACTTGCAGGTCCACGGCCGCGACATTCTTATTGGTCGGGGCACGGCAGGTTGATACTTCACTTAGCAGGGCCACGGCTGCGACATTTCTTATCTGGTAGGGCCACGCAGTGATATCACTGGCAGGGCACGGGCAGCGGACATGTTCTTATCTGGTCGGGTCCACGGCAGTGATATTCACTTAGCAGGTCCCACGGCAGCGACTTTCTGATCTGGTCGAGGCCACGGCAGGGAGATTTCACTTTAGCAGGTCCACGGCAGCGACATTTGTTATCTGGTCGGCCACGGCAATGATATTCACTTAGCAGGGCAACGGAAGCGACATTTTCTTATTGGTCGGGGCCACGGCAGTGATATTCACTTAGCAGGGCCACGGCAGCGGACACTTTTTATCTGGTCGGGCCACGGCAGTGATATTCACTTAGCTGGGCCACGGCAGCGGAACATTTCGTATCTGGCCGGGCCACGGCAGGGATATCACTTGCAGGGCCACGGCTGCGACATTTCTTATCTGGCGGGGCCACGGCAGTTGCATTCACTTAGCAGGGCCAACGGAAGGCACACTTCTTATCTAGCCGGGCCAACGGCAGGGATATTCACTTAGCCGGGCCCCAGGAGGCACACTTCTTATCTAGCCGGCCCACGGCAGTTGCATTAACTTAGCGGGCCACGGCAGGCGAAACTTTTCTATCTAGCCGGGCCACGGCAGGGATATTCACTTAGCCGGGGATCACGGCAGGCACCTTCTTATCAGCCGGGGCCACGGAAGCGCCATTTTCCACCAAGACAGCCACGGCAGCGCCATTTCCCCAAGCCGGGCCACGGCAGCTAGTGCCGGTGTGCGGTTTGCAATAGTTGGGTTCATTCTTTCGACCAACCCTTGGGGCCAGATTTTGGCACAACACACATGAATAATAGGGCAGTCAAGTACGCAAAATCAAAAATTCACACATCAACAGCCTGGCGCTCACCTACCGGGGATGTGGCAGCGCAATCAAACAAAGGCCATCTCCCCGTACCCCTAAAATAACGCGCGGACGACACAGATATGTAGGGGCCGTGTTCTTTGGGGCAAGTAAACAGCGACGGACGCGTCAGCTGGTTGCGCCACAACAATGATGGCGCGAGAGGTGTGAGAGAAAATGGGGTTCGCTGCTGGGCACTACTCAATAACACGCGCGATTCCGCTCTTGATTTATTATTCCAGCGCTGTGTATACCCTAGTTTACAGAACTACCAATATTTGTGGTAGTTGTGGTATGTGATTTTATCATTGACATATAAAGTGATGGTACATTCAAGTACATCCCGCACCCGACTCGCGCCCATGTAAGCCTATAACAAACAAAAGGTTCCCTGGGCCCGGAACTTTCTTGGCAGCCTGTACATTGTGGGGTCCGAGGGTGCAGCTTTTTGGTTTATTACTGTGGTATATTGTAGTATATGTGAGTACTCCAATTTGTACAGTTATTGATTTATCTAACTACTAAGATCGCCCACAATACAGCTGTGAGGGATAACAATGTTTAGCGACTACTTTGCACTCTTTCCCAGACTATGAAAGCCCAAAAAGGCAGTTATCTTTCAAAAGTGCTGTCAATGAATTCGGCGAACGTAGGGGTTACATCCGGCCTCAAAAAACACAAACTTTGCACAACTGAATATCACCCGCTCTCACAGAGATATACTGAGACAGCAATCGACTTTCATGTGAATGCAAGAAATACTAAGGTCCACAAATTAATAAATCTTAAAAACTTTTATTTTTTTCTTTTTTTACTCCACGGCAAACGAAACTGCAAACTAGCCGGGCCACGGCAGCGAAAAATTAAAATAGACGGGCCACGGCAGCGACACTCAACAAGGCCGGGGCCACGGCAGCGAAACGGTTTTTACAATAAGTAGGCAACGGCCGCGGGAATTTTTTTTTGTTTTTCCCAAGTAGGGCCACCGCAGCCACTCTTCCCCAAGTAGGGCCACGGCAGCACTTTTCGCCAAGGTAGGGCCACGGCAGCTACTTTTCCCCAAGTAGAGCCACGGCAGCCCACTTTTACAAAGTAGGCCAAGGAGGTTAAGTGGTTGGGAGCAAGTAGATTAATTCTGGTATGTTATGTACCACAGTATAGTATACAAATCGCACAAGTGCAGGAAACATCACGTGGCAGGGCAAAAGCAACTACCCAGGCGGGCCACGGCAGGGGCATGGCCAAGAGGTTTGATTTTTGTTACAAGTGTACCTAACCGGGCCACGGCAGCAACCAACTCCGATCAGTCAAGTTTGGACCAGGCCGGGCCCGGCAGCAACCAACTCCGTATCTATTCAAGTGACCATGCCAGAAAGCAAAGCCAACACGGGTGGGCCGGCCGGGGCGAACGCCCCGGCCACAACCTCCCCCACGCACTCGACATGTTGGAACAAAGTTAACAAGCCACGCCTCCGAGTGGCAGGGCCACGGCGGGCCGGGCAATGCCACTAAGCGTCGGAGGCCGGCCCAGGCACTCGCCGTCTTGTGCGGGAAAGTTACACCCGGAGCTTGGTGTGCGTCAGCGGCCATGCCCTGCTGCTGCCCCGGGCAACGAGCACGGCCGCTGCCGGAGATTCGCCCGCTGTTGCGGGCAAATCCATCGGAGTCTGTAAGGTTTAGTTCAGCAGATCGACCAGCGAAGAGGACTGCCTCTACATGGGAAAGACAACTCGACCATACCCAAGTCGTATGCAAATGATTTGGCGTTCTCTCCAAGGCGGACTTGATGCGGCGTGGGAACAGCGGAACAGCGGGGCTACCGCCGCGCGTCCCGGTCGCGAACACGGGCCTGCTACCTCGAAAGGGGGTGCGGTAGCGCACCGGGCCTACCTCCGCTAGCGGAAGCCGGTGGTGTCGACCGCGTAACCAGCGGGGGGGGGGATTCTGGAGGTTGAATACGTCAATCTTAAGAGGCTGTCAGCCGTAATCCCTCAGATGGTAGTTTCGCACCACTGTCCTCTCGAACAAAGCCACGTGTACCAACGGGCTGAATCTGCGGTTCCTCTATACTGGAGCAGAATGCCCGTAACGCCGGACCGGTAATCAGTAGGTAAAACTAACATGTCTCACGGACGAGTCTAAACCAGCTCACGTGCCCTCATTAGTGGGTTGAACAATCCAACGCTGGGTGAATTCTGCTTCACAATGATAGGACAGAGCCGACATCGAAGGATCAAAAAGCAACGTCGCTATTGAAACGCTTGGATGCCACCCCAGCCAGGATCCAGTGGTAACTTTTCTGAACCTCTTTGCTTCAACTTCCGAAAGTCCAAAAGCGATCGTAGGGGCCAGCTTCTCACCGGGTCTGTATTCATACTGAAAATCAAAATCAAGCAGCATTTGCCCCTTCTGCTCTACGAGAGGTTTCCGTCCTCGCTGAGCTGGCCTTAGGGAACTGCGTTCAACATTGTGGACAGAGTACACGCCCAGTCAAACTTCCCGCCTGACGCTGTCGTCGGAAGCGGGTCGCAACAAACCCGGAGGCCGGGTGCTTAGCGCAAGAAGCCTGGACCCACGCGGGGCCCGTTTCCCGTATCACCCGACTAAGTAAAAAACGATGAGAGTAGGGTATTCACGTCGGCAAGAGGCCTCCCACCTATTCTACACCCCTCATGGCTCTTCACAAGACCAGACTAGAGTCAAGTCACACAGGGTATTCTTTCCCCGCTGATTCTGCCAAGACCGGTCCTTGGCTGTGGTTTCGCTAGATAGAAGATAGGGACAGTGGGAATCCCGTTAATCCATTCATGCGCGTCACTAATTAGATAGCGAGGCATTTGGCTACCTTAAGAGAGTCAAGTTACTCACCGCCGGTTACCCGCGCTTCATTGAATTTCTTCACTGTGACATCAGAGCACTGGGAAGAAATACATTGCGTCACCGCCGGGTTGCGGAAATAGCAATGCTCTGTTTTAATTGGACAGTCGGATTCCCTGGTCCGTACCAGTTCTGAGCCGGCTGTTTTGGCGCGGCCGAGGCGACAACGCGAGGCTGCCGCGAAGCCACGGACGGTCCACGAGCCGAACCAATGCAACGTCCGGGTTCGCCAGTTCAGAAGCGCCGAAGCCAAACCCGAACCGGCTCGCCCAGTCCACGCTGATGGGTCCGTGCTGCTTCCAGCCCGGCCCTCGACCCGGACCCAGTCCTCAGAAGCCAATCCTCCTTCCCGCTACCCTCTTTCCCTCCTTCCGAAGTTACGGATCCGGCTGGGCCGACTTCCCTTTACCTACAGTGTTCGATTGAACCAGAAGCTGGTCACCTTGGAGACCTGCTGCGGCTATGGGTACGACCTGAGGCGAGAGTCCCCGCTCGTCCCCCGGATTTCCAAGGACCGGGCAGTGGGCAAACATCCGGACGCCGCTCCAGACGCGGCGCTTACGGGGCCGCGTCCATCTCCTATCCCAGGTCGGTTCAGGGAAAGAACCCGCCCTTACAAAGATAAAAAGACAACTCTTCCCGGGCTTCCCGGCCAGGTCTCCGGGCATCCATAGCTTTGCAGCTCTGACCTTCAAAATGATGGCGGGCTCCGCCTCAGGTTCTGGAATATTGACCCGATTCCCTTTCGGCCAGGGGGCGCAAACCCACGCGAGCGGGCGCGCGCCGCCGCTCAGAGCGGAACTCCCTAGGCCTTAGGATCGACTGACCCATGTGCAAAGGCTGTTCACATGGAAACCCTTCTCCACACTCGGCCCTGCAAGCGATAGCACTATCGAGTATTGCACTACCACCAAGATATGCGCCGGTGGCGGCTCCGCGCGGCCTCTCGGCCGTCGCTTCGTTGCTCACCCCCGCGTCCCTCCTACTCGTAGGGGCGTACTGCATGCCGCCGACGGCCCGGTATGAGCGTTCAACCCCCCCGCTCAGCGCCATCCATTTTCAGGTAGTTGATTCGGCAGGTGAGTTGTTACACACTCCTTAGCGGATTCCGACTTCAATGGCCCCCACCGTCCTTGCGGTCTACTATCAAAGACAACACCTTTTCTGGGGTCGATGAGCGGATCGTGAGCGGGAAAGTGAGGCGCTCTAACGGGCCGTACGGTTTTCATCCCGCAGCGCAGTCCTGCTTACCAAGAGTGGGCCACTGGGATGATCGCAATTAATATGTGGTCCGGCTACAAGTCAGGCGAGTCGGACTCCTACCAAGTTAAAGAGTTTGAGAATAGGTGCGGTCGTTTCGGCCCCAGGACCTCTAATCATTCGCTTTACCAGAATAAAACTTGGTTTTCACTGAGGCCAGCTTCCTGAGGGAAACTTCGGAGGGAACCAGGTACTAGATGGTTCGATTAGTCCTTCGCCCCTATACACAAAGTTCGGGCGATCGATTTACACGTCAGAATCGCTGCGAACCTCCACCAGAGTTTCCTCTGGCTTCATCCTGCTCGGGCATAGTTCACCTCTTTTTCGGGTCATAGCGTACACGCTCTTCCTCCCTAACCGAGCAAAGCGGACGAGACGGGGCGATGGTGCGCCTCCCCCAAAGGACGAGGATCCCACCTCGCACGGCCTACACCGTCCTTTACTTTCATTGCGCCTAGGGGGCCCTTCGTATACGGGGCCCTTCGACTTTCGTGCCCGTTAGACTTCTTTGTCCGTGTTTCAAGACGGTGTCGAAAAGGCGCCCGCCAATTTGGCAAAGACCCCGTGCAACCTGGAGAGTGCGATTCCAGCCTTTCTCGACCGCACGACGCGCTGCACTGAGGACGTCCCCGTACGCCGCCGAGCGGGAGTCTGGCGCTCCAGCCACTAGCCCGAGCCGAGCATGCGCGAACGTGGTCATCTTTCCTTCGACCTTGCGACCGATGCGGACGGCGAGACTATACGGTCTCTTCCGACCCCGAGAGCCGTATGAGGTAACTGCCTTCGCCGCGTCCAATCGGCCGATCAACGGTCGTCGCCAACCCAGAGGCGCGGGAGAAATGCGCGCGACGGGCGGCAGCATTAACCACCCCGTCAGGGTTCCCGAGGGGAGTCCGCCGACGGACGGAGCGCCGAGCCTCCCTGCGCTGAATCTCTCCCGGCCACAGTATTCGGGCCCTCCGTTTACTTCTCGGCAGCTTCACGTCCTATTGAATTCTCTCTTCAAAGTTCTTTTCACTTTGCCTCATGGTACTTGTCATCTATCGGTCTCGTGCCTAGTAATTTTTTTTTTAGCCTTTGACTGGTTACCACCCGTCTTTGGGCCTGCTTCAAACAACCCGACTCTTGGAAGCCTAAGGCCACCGGCGACGGGCGCTGCGGGGGCCTAACACACTCTATGTGATTAGAGCTCCTTCACAAGGACGTCGGCTCCTCGTCCCCGGTCAGCACGCCTCCCTTACGCCACATTCCCGCACGCCACTGGACCGGGGATTCGGCGTGGGCTCCCTTCCCGCTTCACTCGCCGCTATCAGCGGATCCGGTTAAGTTTCCTTTTCCTCCCTTAGTAATTGCTTAAATTCAGCGGGTGATCTCGCTCGATCTGAGATCGAGTCATAAAGACATTGAGAATTTAGTTGTCGGTTCCTCGAGCACGAACAGGCGGCGCCGGCACACGCCAGGAGCGCTTTTCAAGCCTGAAGCGCCTCGGAACCTTGGTGGGCACCTTACGCCTTCCCCACCGCAGCGCTTTCCAGGCGGTCTGATGGGATTTAACGGTCAGAACAGCTTGTCGGATTTCCCGCTGGTTCCGCCCCACCCGACCGTCCGGCCGCGCCTCCGGCACGGGACACAGACGTTGTGGAGGAGGTGCCGTCTTTCTATGGACTCCTTGAAAGCTCGCATCTAGTGTACTCGCTCCGCGCCGCTTGCACGGGCGCAGAATACGGATGCGGTTGCCCTCGTATCCCGCGTATGCGTGTCACCGCATACGCGATTTCCCGTATTGTAAACGACCCTCAGACGAACGAGGTCCGGGCCACGGGGGGCCCGGACCGCCATGTGCGTTCCAAAAGGCCAATGATCATGTGTTCTGCCATTCACATTGCTTCTCGCAGCTGGCTGCGTTCTTCATCGGCGCACGCCAGCCGAGCGATCCACCACCGAGAATTTCTTAGTGTTTTTTCCGAGGGCTTTGTTTTTATCAAACATGTCATGGTAAAAAAGGAAAGGTCGGGCGGTCTCGACACCAGGAACGAGGCGGCCGGCCCCGAGGCTATCTTTTAGCCCAAACAGCCGCGACCTTCACCGGGATCTTGCCTGTTAAACTGGCCCGTTTTACGCGAGTCCCCCCATGCTGCCGGTCTCCGCATAGGTCCGTGGCCC
>JAMKCH010054573.1:0-23776 GCA_023653785.1 Ophioderma brevispina | reverse complement strand
ATATGTTTTGACGGAAGCCTCATTTGGCTTGGCATTTCTCAGCATGAAATACCCAAAGCTGCATGTTAAATGTTGTTCACACCTTAACAGCCTAGGCAAATCATATTCCCCAATATTTTTTAATGCTTGGTAGCACCCCAACCTAATCGAGTGCAAAGGACTTAAACCAATCGCTATTGGCCATTTCATACCCCTTATCAACACATGCACAACATGCTATCATGATCCCTTGAGTAATTAACGTTCCTGACTACCAAATGTTCGATCGGTGGAATAATTAATTTTTATCATGACCCAAACTACTACAATTAGACCCAAATGCTGATGTTTGGTAAGTGAAATGACTAAACAAACATAATTGAGCTCCCAAATATTGACTGCAGGAACATATTGCTAATAGCCCTACTTCCTGGTACTCCAATTGAATTACTTAGTGCCACACAAATCATAATCACCGACCAGAAGAGGCCTATCAGCATGAACCTTTGGTATTCAACACCATTATTGTAAAATTACCTGATCACTAATACTTGATCTGGAAACATTAGGCACATGATGTAACGGATGATGAAGGGACAACGGATTAAACCAAGCGATGTTTGGTATCCATCCCCACACTACCATTCCAACATCGCTCATTGGTTCATCTTGAATACAATTTACTGTACCTTGATTACCAAATTGATGACGGTAGGAAAACGGAATTACGGCACACAGAAGACCCACCCATCCGTTACCACACCTAGGTTTGGAAATCTTTCTGAATTTTTATTTTGTATTCTTTTATTATTTTGTACCTTTTATGTACAATTTTAGTTATATGAATGGACGCACCATCGGATCAATTTGTGCCACTGTTGGAAAGTGAGTTCCTAAAAGAATTTAATTGAAATGGATTTGCATTGGCAACTACAACTCATGAAGAACCACTATGTAACTTCCTAATGATTGACTGCATTGATCGCTATTGCTAATAGCCCTCCACTGGTACTACCAATTTGAAATACATAATGCGCGCAATCCATATTCACACTACCAGTAGGAGGCCCAAAGCATTATCTTTTGTATTAACAAGAGTTGTTATAGCCACTGTTCGATCAAATTACCTGATTAATAAATTTGATCGGGCATCTGGATTGACCCATGGAGGTAGGACGAGAAGGAGGAAAAAAACAAGCTCTTCCAAATCCCTTTGACCGAGATCATGCCCGCCCCGTTAAACGGTCGTAATTAAAATATGTATTGGAACAATACAACACGAGATCGTATTGAGGCTGATAGCATGTGCATCAAACATTGCCATCGATGTACATAGTTAGCAGATAGACGACATATAGTGTAAAGAATTGTGCATTTTTCTTTATAAAAGCATGAAACTGGGAATAAAAGTTTAATTAAATAATGAGTATTGATTATTTTTAGACCTGGAACCACGTCACCGTCAATTATCTTCAAGTTAAATTAAGATCATTTGGATCCATTGTGGTCATTGATTAGAAAAGCGAGGGCATGTTCCTAAGTGATTACATTGATTATAGTTTTAATCTACTTCGGCTGTTAAACAACTTGAAGTTTGTAGCGCCGTATTTCTTAAAGGATATTGGAGACAAATCTAAGTTGAATTGGGATTGGAAGAAAATGCCGTTATTAAACAATGGCACCAAATTCACAGTGTCCGAAGTTCCCCGTTTTTCAATTTTGTCCCGCAAGTTTGGCCACATTTTGGTGAACTAAATGAGACCCTTGGCGATCCGATTTTCATTCAGAGGAAAATACATGTTTTAAGCACATGATACGTCCGTGTACCAAAGTATTGTTAAAATGTAACTCCCCATCCCCATATTTACCACAGCATTGTAAATTGTAATGTAATCGATGGCAATGTTGATGGCACAGCATTCAGCATTAACATTGATCTCGTAGTACGTTATTATTTGCAATGTAGGCCTAATCAAATCCATTTATAGAATTCATGTTTTTAGGAATATACAGATGAATTATTCAGTTATCAATGGAGCATATTCAACAAGTAGGCTAGGCCTGCCCTATGATCAATTTATTGTGCCATTTTGGTTTCAAACATCTGGTGGGCAGGGGGGGATCCTGGGGCGGGGAAACATTTCACAGAGCGAATTCTGTCGGGAGGAAGAAGAAGAGGGGGTCGCATTACTCTGTGCAATATTTTTTGGGGGAAGCAAAAAGCACCCCAAGTATAAAAGTCAAACTCAATCATTTACGTGAACAATAGCAGCACCAGAAATGTTTTTTTTGGGGGGGATCGAGGGGCAAATTTAACTAAGGGGCAGTGAATTCTTCCATCTAAAGTTCATGGCAAAATAATCGAAATACCGGTCGTAGAATTGAGAATCCAAGATTAAGGATTTCACACTTTTTTGGAGGGGGCCCACCCCAGCCCTTACTGCCTTTCACCTGAGCCACCACTCTGGTTCTGAAAATAAAAATCTCAAGTAGAGTTTGGGCTTTATTTGATTAAAAGTTGCACAAACAAAAATCCTTTTTATTCGATCAATTTTGGCGAAAAAAATCTAGCTAATTACAGGGACCCAAACTCTACAAAAATTCTACCTCTTATGATTGGGGGCCCAGCGAAAAACACTTGAAAACTTACTGAGACTCGAGGAATACTTAGGTGGGACTCCCCGATTGTCCGTTCTCGTGGTCTCGTACAACCTGTGACAATTACAAAAATTTTTGGTGGTTTTTTTTAATTTTATTATTTGTTTTCTCATGATGTGGGTGAAATTTTATGAAGCAAGATTAAAGATTTTGAAGCAAAATGGAACAAATTTTTAATTGAGTTAAGAAAGTAACTTGATTGGCCATGCCGTAGATGCTGTTCAGATTTGTATTATCTACTTTTCTCTTGCAGTTATGCTTCAAATTCCCATTCCAAAAATCACTATGATTTCCGTAAATGTGGACAGTGTCAAATATAAAAATTAAATCCGGTATGTTCCCATTTTGTGGCTTTTGGTTGATAAAAGTGATTATGCTTGTAGCATTTTCAAACAAATTCACCGAAAATGTATCCCCAGTGAGCAATGTCCCTGTATCTCTTCAATGAATGTTCATGGCTATGGTAATGTAATTAAGCTTAAAGAGATAAGAGGACATTCCAGCAAAAATATGCCCCCTCCCATGTTTTTTTAAACATTTTACCATATAGTAATCAAAACCGGAGGGAATAAGCCGTAAAGCAATATTCATGTAATTAATATGTTTTGTAGTTTCGGGCGTGCATGACAGATATCCGAGTAGGCTTGTTTATGGGGCCGGATCACGATAGCAGGTGAGTTCAAAACTTAGTGTTTTGTTTTTTTTCTTTGTTCAATTAATCTACGAAATTCCTCGGTGATATTCACAACAAGCGCAAATGAATCTAGTGTCCCTTTCAATGCAGAAGACCGTCTTTGATTAAGTCGAAATGTAAGTCACAAATAATTCCGGCCATAGAATGGTTGTAATGAGTGTTAGAGTTACGCACCTTATTCTGCAGGTTTTAATATTTTGACCTCAATTGACCTTTTGTGACCTCTAGGTGACATTGAAATTGACCGTGCCAGTGGTTTTCCATATCCATGTTTTCCAAATTTAATTCTCTGCCTCTCTGCCAATTTGATGCTTTTAAATACCATGCACAATTTTTTTACCATTATCTGCTTCACTAACATTACAATTCTGTGGTAAATATGACAACTTCGGGACCCAATTGAGAAACTGGCACTCCGGGCACGTCAAGTTGGTGTCATTGTTTAATACGGGCATTTTTCTACACCATTTCAAGTTATATTTCGTCTACAAATATCATACTTTAAGAATCGCGGCGTTTCAACACATCCAAGTTTTCAAAAACTAAAATCAATGTAACTCATCTTAGGAACCTGCTATCTCCGATTTTTGGACGGAAATACTCAGAATTTCGACTGTAATCGACTCAATCTCTTTTTTTTTCGTCTCCACATGAAAACAAACCACTAAACCCCTGCGCATCGGGATATACCTTTCTGCGCACAGTCATATCTTGTTCAACTGAGCGTACCCAGCTTCTGTCGGCGATGACAGGAACATTAAGAGTACTCCCTGCCGAAAGCGGCCTTTGGTGTCTATGCTTTTACAATGAGTTCCAAGTGATATAATTGGGATAAAATCGGCGTTTGCGTAATGCACTTAGGGAAGAGCTTTCTCCTTCTCCTCCTACCGGTCCATGCTCTGACAAGGGCTCTGAATGTAGTGTTGAACCTGTTGTATTGCTGTCCTACACAATACCGTTACCATCCATATCGTGCGATTCCGTACATCTCTGTTGTAGTCCCTTTAAGGGACCAATTTCAATACTCAACCGGCGGGCATTTTCCGGTTTCTGCCCGGTTCCAGCGGTTAATTAATTCCGCTCAATCTTTATCTTCTGAATCCTTTTCTGACACCAATCTCTACTTCCACCTTGTTATTGTTGGATTTGTTTTGTGTATTTTCTGGACGATCTCCCACATTTGTTTTCAATGTAAGTCTAAGGCAGGCTGTAAACAACACCGGCGTGTAATCTGTATGCCTTCCCACGGGCGGCCGCCGGGGAGATTTTCCGATGAGTTAGTCTTCAACTCCACCTGACTGCACTGCTCAGGGCGGCATTAGGTGCATAGTCCGTTCGTTGCTCTGCTCCTTCCCATAATTACAAGTCTAACTCCCGGTAAAATTCCGCAGCGATGACATCTTACTTCGTAATATCAAAAGTATGGGTACTGATCATTAGCAAATTACAACACATTACATCCAATGACCTGGTGCGCTGTTATAATTTCCCAAGGCCGATGACATGATGAGAGAATCCGATAGTTACACAAAGCAATCCTGCGAGATTTAATTTAAGAGCGAATTACCATGTGCATAAAGAAAATTTTTGATCCTCTTTGGTCGAAGGCTGACAGTGTTGTGAAGCGAAACTTACATCCAAAATAAAAGCGCATAAAGGTGCGTTCTCATTGGACAAATAACCAAGCTGTACAAAAGCAGGGTTGTGATTGGCCCAACCCGTTGCTTACCATAAGCAGAACGAGACTACTGACCTATAGCCGTTGCTACGTGTGTCTGGCACAGAACTGTCTGGATTACTAACTAATAACTGAGACTAACAATTTAACACCGTTCCATACTGGCGTAATTAAATAAATGAGGCCAAAAAACAATGTCCTGGTAGGCTGGTAGGGTAAACTAGTTCCCAAATATCAGTTGACTCGCATTCGGAACGGTATTATTGGTATCAGACGTGTCCAACCATCGAATGAAGTTGGTAGAAACACCTGTCCTCGTCCCTCCTTCCATATATGCATCCAAAATGCTGCTTTGTATTGTTTTCTGTAATATTATCACATATATGTGTCATTACTTTTGAAAAATATGTTTTTATTTAACCATAGTCCTACTTTATCGTTTGTATAGAACCTAATAGTTCCTCTTTGTACATAATCTATGGTTATATATATATTAAGGTTTATCATCCGTTTATTTTGTATACATGTTTTGTGAACAGGCAAAATAAATCTGAATCTGAATCTAAACCCCAACCAATCAACAGTGAGCTGGCTCCACCGTCTATAACATATTTAGCTGCTGTCTCATATCAAGAAGAAGAAGAACTAATGGATGAGCGTAGACACGTACATGGCGCTATTTCCAGGCTATTTCATATCGTTCAATTATTATCGGATATCGCCTATATTAATTACTCTAATTACAAAATTCCCTCTTTTGCGACACATTTTTGAGCTTTACCGTTCACGGGTATAATTCATTAGCTAATTACCAATGGAACTGTGCAAAAATTTCAACATTTTTGGAAAACTGGGGCGCTCTTAAAAAAAATATGCTATAATTGCTTTAAGAAATGTGCAGTCTAGAAAATAATATATGATCAGCTCCAGGAAGCAGTATAAAGGGTTGCAGATACACATAAAAAAGATACGCAAAAAAGGCTAAAGATATCTAGGTAATTTGTAGGCTAACTTTGCCTAACTTTATTAATTCAACGGATATGAATATCATAAACTCGTATTTATTGATAATAAATCCACAAAGGTGACAGACCGGTCAAACAGGGCGGATGCCGTGGGAATTAACTCCGGCATGTGTTTTCTTGTGTTAAACGCCATTTCCGTCGTCCGTTGAATAAATTGACTCCAGAGTCATTTTGTTATAAAATCGTTCTTTTTACCTTAAACCAATTCTCTGTGCATTTTTTTAGTATTTTCAACCATGAAAAATCCAAAAGTGCTAATTACCATATTTTAATAATGTGTATTTCCTTAGTAACGCGTTTAGGCCTTAGTTACGGGTATTTTGCAAAAACTCACAAAAATAGAACTACTTTGTTCTACCCAGACCAGGAAATCAAGCAAACACGACCTCTTTTAAATAGGGTTAGGGAAAGCAGTGTGATGGCTGCAAGAACACTGGTGATGTTAATTGACTAGTAAGTATCCGAAAACTATTTTCGCCTATACTATTTCTCAGTTTCTATTTTTGGACCAAAGTGCAATTTCTGATATACAAACTCTCCAGTTTTTTTCTTCAAATAAAAAGCAATTGGAAGAGTGGTTCATTAGATGATCTGCTGGTACTGACTTTATATTTTTTTAATGTCTACGCTAATTTGGTATTAGCCATAAACATAGTAAGGAGCCTGTAAGATTATTAATTTTCATATTTAAATAAAATATTTAAAACCTTTTTATTATTAAAAAAAAAAATAAAATTGTCAGTTCAAGGAAAATTACGTAATTAAGGTTTGAGGTGATAGGTGGGACACTTTGGTCATAAAGCGCATCATTTTTTTTTCAAAGTGGCAGCCATTAGCGGCCAGGTTGGATTTCTTCATTTGGCAATATTTATTAGAAGTATGGATTGCAAGAATCCTCATTATATTTAATGATAATTTGTGTATGAAATGAAAAGACATGAAAAAAAAAAATGTTTAAAATTAGAATTAGCTTGACCCATAACCCCCGCAGCCGCGCGAAAGTGGCTGTAAGCCTGCTGGTGTATTACTAAAACGTGGATCCGTCTGCTCATACAGTCAACGGGATACGGGTATTAAGCCGGGCTACTATTATTTGGTTTTTCAGTTTGAGACTTATGACCATCTTTTTCACAATTCATGCGGGGACAATTGAATATAATTATTAAACAGAACAATATACAGAGGTTGAATCTTAAAAGGAATTTTATTATGCGAAAAATATAACAGCCAATTTTGAAAAAAAATAAAGATTTTGATGACGTCACGGCATTGATGGTTTATTATTTGTTCGGGGACCCATTCAGGTAAAAAAGACGTACGTATCTTACATTGAAAAAATACAACCGATTATCGTCATCGTACGTCGGTTTTTGAATCAGTAGGGAAGAAAGGTTTAAATTTTTGTACTGTTTAGACATACCAAACTGTGTTCTTGGAAAAAATAATAGCATTTGGGCACGAGAGGGTCATGTACAGACCTTGATTTAACATAGTCGGATTATATATATCGGTCGCCCCCCCGAAGAAGCAAAACGATACCTGATACCGACACGTGCCTGTACCTGACAAGTGACACCAAAAACCATTCATCTCGTTTTACCGTTCTATAAACTCAATACGCAAAGCAGCGAGCATTTGCATATCTCCCGTTGCACAGAGTGAACGATCAAGATGTGAGACTTTATAATGTGGTTCTGTAGTACAGACTAGTCAATGCATTTGAAAGGCGTAGTTGAGTTAAAAGAATATTTTCAAAGCAGTTCAAGTCAGAGTGTGGTCACTTTTCAAGATATACCAGATATCGGGGAAGCTAATCTTAAATTTTTTTCAACATGTTACAATTCAACTCATGCAAAATAGGCTTCTTAGTGATAGCAATGAAAAACAGTAATAGTAGCAGAGTCAGTGTCATGCACGCAAGAAATGGGAATTGAAGAAATTTTAACATGCAATATAAGCCTTCTCTATAGCTGAAATACAGGAGAGTACATTATGGTCCAGTGGATGTGACGGCTCCGGACTGATGATCTGAAGGTGCGGGTTCGAGCCCAGGTGTGGCAAATGTGTTTCGCCTTTTTTTTTTTAAAGAAATGTAGTATTTTAATGCGCTTACACAACGTCTCAAAGGCTTTTTTACATATTCCGCTGCACTAGGAGAATCACATTTACACAATTGAAAATTTGGCAGCCAATTATAATGCGCACTGTACATGGTGGAGTTGGCCCAATCGCTTTGCAAAAGAGATGGGCAATCTGTTCTTGTGTGCACAGATCAGTTCCCCTTTACCTGTTTACTGTCGAGCTCTGCCAGGTACTGTCTTTTCTTGAAAATATGGGATAATTGAACAATGATTGTGATAGATAGAAAATTAAATTAAAATAATTAAGTAAAAAAAACTTAATTTTCAATCAAATTTTTTTTACCAAAATTAACAGCAAATTAAAAATTAGGCCCTACATAAAAAAATATCAAGTAATAAAGAAAAGTATAATGATAAATTAAAAAACAAAAAGATACTAAATATAAGCCAATTCAAAAATAATATCAAAGTGAATTGAACAAAAATACTACAAATTCAATAATAAAAAAATACAAGTAAATAACATAATACAGCAATAAAAAACAAAATATTAAAATAGAAAATGAATAAAAATAAAAAAGACAATAAAACCATATGAAGATGAAAAACAAAATTGAAAAAATACATTATAAGCAATAATAAATATAAAATAAACAAATTAAATGGAAAAATAATAGATTTGAAAATACAAACAAAAGAAGTTCTTTGGAGTAAAAGCATCCCAAAATTATCAACAACAAAAAGAAAAAGAGAACAACGAGGGAAAAAATACCCCCCCACCACACACACACACACACATGGCGGAGAAGTTTTGAATATCTATATACATGTAAAATTTATAAGCTGATATAGAGTCTATAGGGCCTAACTCTTAACTGCCGCGGTGACGGTTGTGTGTTTGTGAACAACGGGCAAAATTCGTTATTTTTATCGCTATGGTGGGAATATTACAAGAAAAAATTCTTATTCGCACCACCCACGTGAGAATTACAAGAAAAGTTTTCTTATTCACACCGTTACGGTGCGAATTACAAGAAAAGGGGAAAGGTTTCTTATTCACACGCTACGGTGCGGAAAGTACCTGAAAACATTGCTATTCGCACCGTCACGGTGCCGAATTAGACTCTTCCTAAGCTTATAATGCCTGGTTGACACTCATCACCATGTGATCTGGTCTCTCAACGCAAAGACTGGCATGGCACGCAGCCTGCTTCTAATCGATCCATGCTGATCCAATATAGCAAAACTGTTAACTGGTTTGGTAATCGGGGTTCTTCCTAAGGTCTTGGGTATCTCATGGTATGTGATTTTACGATTTGGAATCAAAATGTGTTATGGGGCCAAAGTACCTTGCATGCATACCCATTGGGTTCCGAATTGACACCCTCAACTTTGTTTACATCCAGATTCAGGTGATGTGAATTTCGCTGTGCGGTTTAATTTGGTTTTGTATTGAATGTACAAAAACTTGTTTTAAAGATGCTAGATTATGTTGAGGGAATTTTTATTAGCTTCTGTATTTGTCAAAGCTGTCATGTCAAAACTCCAGAAATCGTAGGGGGCCCTATAGGCACAGGTAGATCGACGAGTTCCACCCCAAACCTCATAAAATATCAGTAGTTTCTTGGTTGATGTGGTAGGTAGTATTAATAACGTACCTCTTTTTCTGTTCAAAGTAGTGTTCAGCTTTACGATCTTGAAGATCAAGATTTTTGAGAGTTTTGCTGCGGGTTGCAAAATTTTGAACCTGTGGAGTCCCTCGCTACGGCATGACAACATTATTTTTTTCCATGGAAAACACCTTTGCATTTCTTACTCTCTTTGACTGAGTGCTTTCTTTTTTTTTTTTATTAATAAAATGAGCTGAGAACAAAATTCAAAAATTGGTTTGTAAACCGATATTTTAGTAAATAATTTTTTTCGACCTGTCTAGTGTAGGAGATAGGCAGTGTCTCAGTTCAATATTAAAAAACATATGGGGACTGAAACTAAGTCTAGGCAAAGGCTATTATGCACGACTGTCGTGCACACAAATTCTAAATTGGCTATACTAAATGACAATACCACAGGCTTCTCATTAAAGGGGGATGGGCCCGATTTAAGAATATGAAGTTTTCATCTTGATAGATTTGGCCTCATCCCAAAACTCCATCTGTAAAGTTTCACGACGATAATTTCAACCCGTTTTCCATGTGAGAGCTAAAAACGTGATTTTTTGAAGCAAGCTCCTAGAGTACTGTGTAAAATAATTATGGTCGCCAATGGGGTACATTTTCGCTCATAACCTTCCAAACCAAATATCCTTTGGCCCTATGATTTCACATGGTCAATGAGAAAAATAGCTTATTCACGGATACCAAAAATGTTACCACTTCCGGTAAAATCGGGGGCTTCTGAGGGACGGGCTATAAGCGATGGGCCATGGACCTTTAAGTCATAACACCATAGTAGTAACACCACTCAAATTGTCAAATTAGCTAAAGCCATGCAATAAGAGGAAATTGCAGTGTAAATCAGTACATGTAAGTTGTGTGCTTAAATTACTCCAACAGTTAGGCCCAGGCCCACGTCCGTTGCCACTTTTTTCATCGTCACTGCTATTTAAAAGTTCACATCAATCATGCTTCTGTTAAACTTTAAATTACCTGGATAACTCAAACTCAAGAAACTTTCCCTGCAAAGTAATCTCTATCAAACATAATTACCCTTGAACATAGCGCCCATGGCTAAGAGCTATGGCCTCTGTAGCCATGCGCCCCGATACACTCTAATATCCAAAACAAGCCATATTATTAATATTACCACCCCAAACCAGTGCATCCTGATTGGCTCTTTCTACCACAGAGGTGGTTAATATTTCAGGTGAGAGGATTGCTTCATGTATATTTAAGACCACGTGGTCCACCAAGTTTTTTAAAAAACAAAAAAAACAAAAAAAAAAAAAAAAAAAACACCAAAGAGCATTAGAACGTCTGTTGATACAAGCAACACACACCGTGAGTATATTACAGAAACTAACTTCCCTTTGTTGACGCGGTGCTGTGACGAGTAAAAACCATAGGTGGAAGTATGTAAGGATCGCTTAAAACTACTCGTAAACACAGCTCAGCATGGCATTTTCAACCTGCTCAGAAGTATATTTGGCAATTCATTGTCACTGCTTACAGCAGGTAGTTAGCAAGTGGGACCCCGGGTTTCAAATCCCGGCGAGTCTTCTTCTTTTGAGGCTTTCTTCTTCTCTGATTCTTTCTTTCTTTCCCAATTTACTTGTTCTTCTTTATAGGGGCCTTGGCCATTAAAGAAAAAATACTTTAAATGGGTAATGGTGCGTACCTTTAGCACCTATGATCTATGATTAACGACCGCATAGCGCCACCTGGACTCTGTTTGTAAAATATATTTATATTAATATATATATCTCTAATATATATATCTATAGAGAGAGATATTATTATATATATATAATCAGTTGACCAAAGTTCGGTGTAGTCGCATGCCGTGTATTTAATGTGGTATTTATATACATCCTGTGTTAAGACACGCAGTGCAAAATCATCCGTCTGAGGATCGGATCCCCGATGATCGAAGTGAGGTTCGTTGAAACTCTGAGGTAAACGGTTTGCCTTTCCAAGGGTCTATACTTTGAAATTTTTCTATATACGCTCTCCTGTAATGGGATCGAGCACTTTTAATTCCAAAGATAGTTCAACTGGTAAAAACATGGTTATTTATTCGCCCCCCCACTACTTGTAGTGTTTTTTGAGCACTTTCGGACTATTCATTGGTACAGAACAGTGTGTGGTTAAAGGGACGTGTCGGTGTGACACCATAGGAATGGGTATTTATTATACATCCTTTGGTTAATGACACGAATGTACACATCATCCGTTGAGGCGTCGGATACCCGATGATCGGAAGTGAGGGTGCCGTGAAACTCAGAGTTAACGGTTGCCTTTCCAGAGGTCTTATACTTTGAAATTGTTTGGGAGATATATAGATAGATATATAGATAGAGATATATAGATATAGATAGAGAGTATTATATATATAGAGAGATATAGATAGATATATATATATAGATTATTAACGCGCCTTATCTGGAGGATACAAAGCTTAATCCAAAATAACGGCTCTTATCTAAGGTTAACACAGTTGAACCCCAAATAAACATCCTTATCTGGAAGGAGATAACAAAGCTGACCCCAAATAACGACCGTTATTGAGGGTTCAGCTTTGTAACCCCAGATAACGATCGTTTTTTGTTCGCGTGTTATCTGAGTTTAATTGAGCGTTATTGGAGATAAGGGGCTTATCCCTAAAGTTCTTATCTAGGATAAGTTTTGTTAACCCCAGAGAAGGACAGTTATTTGGGGGCGTTTGGGTTGGGGTTCAGCATGTTATCTAGAGATATGGACCGTTATGTGGGGTTTTAACTTGGTTTAACCTGATAAGGACCGTTATTTGGGGTTCAGCTTTGTTAACCCAAGATAAGAAGGTTATTAGGTTCAGCTTTCTTATCTCGAGATAAAGCTGCCTTATCTAGGGATTAAGAAGAAAGTGATGACACTTGGCTTCATAACCGAGTTATTGGGGATCAGCTTTGTTAACCCTAGATAAGGCGCTATTTGGGGTTCAGCTTGTTATCTCCAGTTAACAAAGCGTTATCTCCAGTTAACAAACAAAGCTGAACCCCAAGAACGTCCTAAGTTAACAAAGTGATCTCGAGATAAGACAAGCTGACCCTAAATAACGGTCTTATCTTGGGTTTTAAACAAAGCGTGAACCCCAAATAACGGTCTTATTGGGTTAACAAGCTGAACCCCATGTCTGGTCCCACATTTCTTCTACAATGCAAACGAAACTGTCCTTTTTCCCACCATCAGCCCCAAACAGCCCAACTATAATTTATAGTTTTCATGCTAGAGGTCCTGAATGCTCAATAATGCCGTATTACAAACAACCCCTCTTCATGAGTAGGCAACCAGAGCAGCGGACTTCTCTTGTCTTCCTCCGGTATCTCACATAAAGACTTGGTGCCAAAATACACAGAAACATACGTGAGTTGGACTCTTCACAGAACTCAAACCAACAGACCTTCTTACGAGACAGGTCGACTGCAGATCCGTCCGAAACACATTTTTCATGGAAAACATTGCGCGCGGTAGATGCTGTTTAGCCACAAATGGCTTTATTCCGTATGGAATACATCTCCAACAAAACAGACATCAATCAAAAACAAGGAACTAAGAAATATCAATTTGAAAAGTATTCAAGTCAGAACAGACGCCCTTTTACACCAGAAATAGGAATACTAATTCAAACTCACGGCCTATATAACCTTAAGAACAATTGCAGTTGGGATTTTTTAAATCACAATTTTGTCGATGATTATGGTTTCCTATTAATGGAAATATCAGCGCAAAACAAACCCCGTTTGTTTCTCAACAAAGGAACTCGGAATGGAAGAAATGGGACAAGTTTGCCAAGGTAGTCCTGCACCACAGCCACGACGAAGCTGGGAAATGGTGTTCATTTGGTGTTTGGAGGTTTTTTCAGACTGAATTTTCCGCTGAACACGATGGGGCCGGCCTTCCCCGCCGATTTTAAAAAGGTGCCCAAAGTGTCCCCCGGGGCCCGGGGGAGGGGGTGGGGTGAAAATCCTACTGGTAACATGACCTATTGTGGTATTTTTGGTGTCTATTTATAGGTTTTTGGACGTGCTTAATTGATTGAGATAACTTTCCAAATCCTAAATGGCTGCCCTATGCTCAAATTTCAAAATGCGGCCGAAAAAGTGAATTTTAATCACGTTTTGTACATCTTTACCTATATTTGCATTTCTGGAGCCCATTAAACAATGGTTGTGGGCATTACAGGGTCATTAAAATGAGTTTCAAAGTCAAAAATGGCTGACAACTTGATCCAAAATGTCAAAATTAAAAATGGCTGCAATCTGCTGAATTTGGCAACTGACCTGTTAAAAAAGGATTTCTATTACATTTTGGTGATTTTAGCTCTTGGGGTATATTATGTGCCCGTTTATATTTGGTTGGACTACAGGGTTTTATACAACTGGAAATCCAAGATGGCTTCTAATTTCAAAAATGTTCAAAAGAAATGGCTGCTATCTGTGATTTTATAGATTATCACGTTTTGTACTGCTTTGACCGATATTTGCATTTCTGGAGCCAAATTTAACCAATGTTTTGCAATTACAAGTCATTAAAATGACTTCGAAATCCAAAATGGCTGCCGCTTGACAAAATGTCAAAGTTCAAGGATGCTGCCCATCTGCTGCATTTGAAAAGGACCTTAAAAAAAGGATTGCTATTACTTTGGATGTATTTTAGCTATTGTGGTATATTATGTTCCTGTTTTTATCTTTGGGTTTGGCACTACATGGGTTTTATAACAACTTTTGGTATTTTTTTTATTTTTTGCTTTTTTTGTCAAAAATGCAAAAAATGGGCGGCTTCTGTTGACTTTTAGAGATGGTCTTAGTAAAGAATGAATGTCCTTACGTTTGGTATATATTTGTTGGTGTAACTCGATATGTTTTTGCCAAGAAACGTGATTTCAAAACAACTTTCATTTTCAAAATTGAAAAAAAACGGCTGTCATAATGTCAAAATTGCCCTAATATCAACCAAACAGTTTTCAATAACATTAGACTTCTAAGAGCTTACCACATTTTTGGGTGTTTTGGTCTTTTGCAGTTTGGCATTAAAAGGTGACCAAAACACTTTCTATGTTCCGCTCCGCCAAAGCTGCCATATGCCAAAAAGTTGAAACTGGGTGGTCTCTAAAAAGAGAGCCCTCAAAGCGTATTCTATTTCTACGAGAAAAGTACACCGCAACGAATACACATCTGAAATGCATTTTATTAGGTTTCCGACACCTAAAATCTTTTCAAAATAAACCTATTGCCCGAGTTAAGGCAATTGAAAATCTTTACACTTTAGCAAATTTTATCCACGTTTTTTTACTAGTTGAGCGGTTTTGAAACTGCAAAATTGTCGACAACCCCTCACCCCCCCACACACAAAACGCACCACTTCATTCGAAAGATAAGTATAAATAATTTTAAAAAATATGTTGTGGTTCAAAACTTTTGTGGCAGGGTGTTTTTTGGGTCCAAAATCACGTTTTTGAGCTAAAAACTTAAGAATATCAAGATTTATGAATTTCTTAGCAAAAACAGATTTTAATCATCATGCATACTATCAATCTCTTGACCATTTTTATTATAGTTTTCTGTTTTTAATACAATATATAAATGGTCCTAGAATTTAAGCCCCCAATCACCTTTTTTCCCTAAAAAAGCATCCTTTTTATCACATGTCCAACCACAATGAGTATTACCTGAAGCCCTTTATGCAAGTATAAAACTATTCAACTAACAAAAGTATACCATAAAAATAAGATTGTGTAATTTTTTACCTTAAAAAAATATACAAATAACTAATTTCACTAACTTCGCCCCAATTTTTCATTTTTCGGCTAGAAATCATCCTGTGCCACCAATATTTCACCACACCCATCATGTTCTTCAATCTTATATATTTATCCTTCAAAAAAGGTGGTTTTGTTTTGTTGTACGGGTGGAGGGGTAACTCGAACTAAGCACTTTTTCAAGGCTCGGCCGCTCCCGCTATACTGTTTTTATAACGTCTTCAGACAAATACACATTCTCCAATCACATTCTTTTTGTTTATGTTTAATTTTTGTTTTTTTTTTGCGACCAAGGTCAGTTCTGATATGGAAACATTAGTTTCAATTATTAGAACTTAGAAATGCTGCCGTCATTTTACTTGCGCTGCTCTGCTCTCCACTTTGGCTGCCTTTAAGACCACGAAGACGGGTGGCCCAGGCTTGCGCTCTTTTTTCAATTTTCAATAATCGACTTCTACTCATT
Source organism: Ophioderma brevispina (assembly GCA_023653785.1). NCBI lineage: Eukaryota > Metazoa > Echinodermata > Ophiuroidea > Amphilepidida > Ophiodermatidae > Ophioderma > Ophioderma brevispina. The sequence continues at coordinate 7,746 of JAMKCH010054573.1, read as the reverse complement.
CTTGTCCGTCAGGCGTCGGATGCTTGCAAAGTTCAGCGGTTATTCTATTGCGACGTTCTACAAGTTTGCTGGTGGTTTCTGTGCATGCACTTCACTCTTTCTTCAATGGTCCCCACATATGCGCGAAGTCTAGCGAACTTCAAATCTAAGGCTCTTCTCAACAAATAACAACCGTTGCCTTTGCAAGCATCCGAGGACAAGAATGGATTAGAAGTCACTTATTTAATGGAAAAAGAGAATGCGATCCTGCATCCGTCTTGAGGCACCAGCGAACAGAGCAGCGCAGTAAAGAAGAATGAGGCAGATCTTTAATTTCTAATAATTGAAACTAAATTTTTAAATATTATAACTGTCCTTTGTTTTCGCAAACAAAGAAATATGTTTCCAATAGTGACATTGGGTAGGAGATTTGTGTAAACCCAGCTCCTGTCACCCAAAGAGAAAGTTTGGAGAATGCGCATTGTCTAAGACTATAAACAGTAAAAATCCTTGCTAAAATGAAAGTCGTTAGGTCCAATTTCCATCGCGGGTGGCCATAACTCGCTCGCCCGATGTGTGTGTTAAGATTTTTTGTGTCGGAACCTAACACTTTTCATAGGTGTATTAATTTCTATGGTTTTAAACTCTTTGTTCTCTCCTACTACCTCTTTTCTCTTCGTGAAAGGGCGCTTTGAATGTTTTCTCTTTTTTTAGCGCCCAGGCATATTACTACTGCCCAAAATCTTTTGTTTTGAAATGTCGTTAATATAATCATACATGTACAGTACATATATTAAATATGTTAGCGTACGTATCGTTCACCATATCAATTTTTGTTGTTTAACGGAATGACGCACTGCCTAGATGGATCCTAGCTTGAAACTGGTCGACGACATCCTTTCATACATTTGGTACAAGGGTGCAGCTCTGGCCAAGTGACGATGAACTAGCTCATATGCCAACAGCTTACGCATCACTGACGCAATCTACGTCTGTTAATACGCCGAAATCTGCTGGCGTACTAAAAGATAAGTGAGCATGAAGTGATTGATGACTTAGACGAGGAATCAGGAGACGATTGCTGGCCGTCTAGTGAAGAAGCTCAGATAGGAGATTGAAACCACGTTCCAAAAACTTACATGAACTTTCAATTTTAGAGTGAGCAAGTCCCTGAACAAATGGTCTAGCATAATAACGTTTATATTGCAAAACCAAATAAAAAACGATTTGCTCCAGGAAAATGCTTTCTGCCTGATCCGCTTTTGTGTTGGCTTTGGTTACGAGTGTATGTTACCACTCTTGCTTCACCCTTTTGTCTTCCACAACCAATCAGGTGTTGTAAATGGTCACTTCGCTATTGCCAACGGGGAGTGTAGTTTGCCCGTTTCTAAATGAAATTGATATTAATAATTGAAATTGGATTGGTACTTAAGTTAGGCTAATGGATCGGTCAGTTCTTTTAGCAAATTGCGCAATTTGCTTAAACTAGTTGTAAATCGTTCTGTAGTCCAATAAGGATCTCTAATTGGGACTTAAAGTGTAAGGAAGGCTATATTATTGGATGGGTACCTTCTTTGGCAAATTGCTGGCGGTAGCCAACAGCGGCTAGTATGTCCGTATTACTGTCACAGTGTGCATGATGAGGATGGTACAAATGAACTTCGAATGTGAAGTTAGGCCAGCTCATTCCGCGGTACCTTTCTTTGGCAAATTGCTGAGGAGTGGGAATCTTAGTGGTTTAGTATATTACTGGTCGATGTGTGCTTTTGGAAGGCTTAACTGTATTTTGCCAGAAACGAACGAAACAGAAACTCCCCCTTGGATTACCTCCTTTATTCGGCATACATGCATACCGTCATACGGAAATAACAGCGTGTAATCCAAGGGAGTTCTGTTTCGTTTCCGTTTCGCAAAAAAATACAGTACGCCCTTTTGGAATTGGAAAGAAACTGTAATTTGGGATACATAATATTTGGAATGCCTTGATTTGGAATTGGAAATAAATAATGACTAACTCCTGGCAAATATTCCGCCCACATTCATCTCGCCATGCTTTTTGTGTTTTCCTTTTCCTCGGTGTTAAAGATCGTATAATTGTCTGCCTTGATATGTTGAACGATATCTTGACGGATACCTTACATATTTAATCTATGTACTGTACTTGGATTATCTCAGGATATTTCAAACAATTAATTTTGACAGTAATATTTAAATTTTTTGGCATAATGATATGGCAGCTTTGCCAGGAAAATAGAAAGTGTTTTCGTCACCTTGTACTGCCAAACTGTAAAAGACACAAAAACACCAAACGTAGCTAACCTCTAAATCTAATGTCAATGAAACTGTTGAATGATATTACTTGGTATTAGTGTGTAGCTACAATTATGACAATTTTGACATATGACAGCCGTTTTTTTTTAATTTTTGAAAGTTGTTTAATCCTCGCCCAACCAAGGGGTTTTCTACTACATTCACGACCAAGGGGAGGGGGTGATCAACCCCCCATTTTTTCGTAATTAAAGGACAAATATCCTCTTATTTGGTATTAGTGTGTAGCTACAAAATGTCCTTACTTCAAATAAAGTACAAATATATCAAGTTTTAACAATATGACGTCATAGTTACGTCACTCAGCGCTTATTTATAACGTTATTTGTAAACAAATCTCCAAAACCAAAGGTGTTTCGACCATTTTCGCCATTCATGCAAGCAAAGTTGGTATTTATTTGCATGATGGGTTGGCCAAGTAAGCATACCATGTATTACTCTAAAAGTAATAAAAAATACAAATTTGTCATATGTGCTTCCAGTCGCATCATTGTACATAAGTACCATATTTGGATTAAAGAGTAAAGTATAGGAAGGTGGCCACCAAACCCCCCCCCCCCCCCTTCGAATGTGGACGGGACACCCTGACCTCCTGAAGGTTGTGTACTCAATATTCGCTTTAAAAGCAATACAAATACATAAAGCCTAGATCATATTCGTTTGCCGTTTTTGTGCGAAAGGAATCATCCGTGGGGGGGGGATGCTCTTGCTTGTGGGTGGTAAACACCCCCCCCCCCGGTCGGGCGAGGTGAAACCACGTGTTCTTGCCAAAAAATACCGAGAGGAGAAACAAACAAATAGATTACCAAAGGGTAATGAAATATCATTCTTTAAAACTCTGTTAAAAGTCAACAGATAGCAGCCCATTTAGAATTTTCATATTTTGAAAGAGATAGACGCCATCTTGGATTTCCAAAAACTTGTATAAAAACCCCTTGTAGGGCCAAACCACATCTAAATAGGCACAAAATATACATCATTAGCTAAAATACGAAATGTAATAGCATCTTTTTTGAAGGCCTTGGCAAAAAATTCAGCCACATGGCAGCCATTTTGAATCTTGACATTTGTCAAGTGGCAGCCATTTTGGATTTCAAAATCATTAATGACCTTGTACTGCCGACAAGATGATATGGGCACCAGAAATGCAAAATATGATCAGATGTACCAAACCTGATAAAATTCACTTTTTCGGCAGCCATTGAATTGAGGAAAGGGCAGCCATTTAGGATTTTGAAAGTTATCTCAATCAATTTAGCAAGTCCAAAAACATATAAATAGACACCAAAAATACCACATTCGGTCAATGTATACCAAAGTTAGGATTTTCCCTACCCCTCACCCGGGAGTCCCCCGGGGGCCACTTTGGGCACGTTTTTTAATAAATCGCGTTTTAATACAAACATGAGTAGAAAATATTATTTATTTAAAAAAAACCTCCAAACACAAAATGAACACCATTTCCCAGCTGCGCGTGCCTGTGGGCCGACTAATGGGCAGACGCACTTGAGGATACTGGGACTTCTCTAACCTTTATATAGTAAATTCAACCCATCGGGTCACCAGAGGGGAAAAGTTTGGACAAGCGTCGAAGTTGGGAGAGGAGGCAGAAAAAGGAAATATGTGGCCCGTTCACTTGTTTCATGAACGAACAAGATTATCTGGCCTTTCATGTTGACATCATTTTTACACAGAGAGTGCAAAGCATTTTGTGTCCTTTGTATCCAAATCATGTATGGCGCACAAAAGGCAGTAACATTCAACTCACCTGTTACATTGAATACCACTGAAGCAAATGCGATTAGTCATCATGGCCATAATGTTTTTGAATTAATGTAGCTATAGATGCGCGTGCGTTCACTTGAATGCTTTCATTAAGTAATAATGATTTTTCTCTGCTATCGGACTACATGTATCAATAGATTAGTGTGGTATTTTAAATTTCCAACCACTGAACATGCCCCTCATTCAATGCCCATACCTTCGCAAAAGGACTGAGGTGACACGATGGGTTGAATTCTCTAGTAAATTCAACCCATCGTGCACCAGGGAAAAGTTTTGCGCGCGATTTAGTTGGGAGAGGGAGCCGAAAAAGGAAATATGTGGCCCGATTCACTTGTTTCATGAACCGAACAAGAATTATGCTGGCCTTTCATGTTGACATCATTTTTACACAGAGAGTGCAAAGCATTTTGTGTCCTTTGTATCCAAATCATGTATGGCGCACAAAAGGCAGAGTAACATTAACCAACCTGGTACATGGAATACCACGGAAAGCAATGCGATTAGTATCTGGCATAATGTTTGAATGTAAGTAGCTATAGATGCGCAGTGCGTTCACTTGACTGCTTTCATTAAGTAATAGAAGGATTTTTCTCGCTATGGACTACATGTATCAATAGATTTATGTGGTATTTAATTTCCACCCACTGCAAATGCCCCTCATTCAATGCCATACCTTCGCAAAAGTACTAGAGGTGACACGATGGGTTTTGAATCTACTATAACTTTGTATGGCTCGTACTCTTTTTAAAACTTGGTGCTTTTTATGTTGAAAGTGTTTTTTTTTTTTTTTTTTAGATTAAAAGTTTAACCATGCAAATATCAAGTTTTGAAAATTTTTGAGGACGCCATTATCAAATGTACCAGTGTCTTTTAAACAGTGCTGCCTTCCTTTGAATAATGTATAAATAAATAGTGTTGAAGAAGATCAGATTTTGATGGGACTGGAAACAAGAGGACGCAGCTCCTTATGTGTGGCCAGTCATGACTATTTGAAGCTTTCGATCATCGACTGTTAAGCACATTTGATCATTTTTAGCACAGACAATAGTGCACTCAAGTTAACCAGTTATGTAATTTGGTTACTTTTAAGGTATATAATGTCCATGGTATGGGGTTATGGGGCATAGCTGAACAAATATATATGATAAATATTCTTTCCTAAACTTACAGATTGAGACTCAGTTTATCCTTCGGTGTTTCCTTTCCCAAATTCAACAAGAGGTTTGGGACCACTAGTTCGTTGCTTCGCTGATCATCGTCCTTCAATCTGCACAAGTGGACCTCTAATGACTGGTATGTGACTTTTAACCCTAACATGACATGCGAGTCTCTATTGTGCACCAATGATTTTGTTGGTAATTGAAATTAAGGTGTCCATGCACGAGCAATTTGAAAAGAAGGTTAACCGAAACCTTAACACCCACATACATACACACGGACGAACATACAGAATTTGGATTAGTATGTGCTTCCCTGCACTATAGTGCAGGTGACACAAAATGGCATTCCACAATCCCTTCACTTTTGTTCTGAGACTCTCCATTGTCATTCTAACCATTCTGTCAATCAATGACGTGCCACTAGATAGAAGGGTATCTGTCCAATTATTGGTGAAACCCATAGGGGATTATTATGATGGGTACTCTCTTGTAAGGAACAACAGTGAAGAGGCGATCATATTACAGGGGAACAAGGAATATACCATTAGTATTGAAATCACTGTATCACTGGGAACTCACTTTCTTCTAGAAATACCAGGAAGTAATGTTTTTTCAGCGGACAATTTCTTACTTTACATTGAACGGCAAAGGGAATTGGTAGACTGTCCAAGTAAGTATGTAGTTTTCAAAGAACAAACCGAAGCATGCACATCTATTTTTGCGCATCCAAATCTTCAGCTCAATCTGCAAGGCAATGTCAGTCTTTTAATCAGTGGAATACCAGCAACAGAATCAATGTACATGTGTCCAGAGCATGGAGATGTCAATCAATCATTACTAAATGTAAGTTACACATCAAATTGCCAAAATTTAGGAGGCTATGATATAGTAATTTCATGTAATCTTCAAAATTCCTACAGTTGTAATCCAGATTTTCCGCAAGATTGTTTGGCCACTCTTGGTCATGAACAAATAGTCTGTGAATATCTTGGCAATGATCAATTTCAGAATCAAAGAGCAATGATGGTCTACCAATATGACATCATCATTTTAAATCTAGCATATCATAATATAATAGCGATTGATGCACATGCATTTTGGGGGTTGTCCTCTCTTAAAGAACTGCTTCTTAATGGGAATGAATTGATCAAATTAGATGCAGCCTCATTTGAAGGTTTAGGGAGACTAATTCATCTAGATCTGAGCGATAACAGATTGGCTACACTACCAGCTGGATTATTTCAGGATCTGCACAATCTGAAGCAGCTTTACCTTAATAGAAATAACCTTACTAAACTGGATGTTGGTTTGTTTCAAGGCTTGGGCAGGCTGCGTCTCCTTGACCTAGGTGACAATAAGTTGAGCATATTGCCGGTTAGAGTATTTTCAGTGTTAAGAAACCTTTTAATACTGGACTTAGCCCCAAACAAATTTATCACTTTAGATAGCAGTGTATTTCAAGGCTTACAGAACTTACTTAAACTCAATCTTTCCCACAATATGTTGAATAAACTTCCAACAGAATTGTTTTTGAAGTTAAAAAATTTAAATGTAATGATCCTAAATTGGAACCAACTAGTTACAATGAACATTAATACTTTTTATGGTTTACGCCAACTACAAACACTACATTTGGAGGAAAATAATTTGCGTACACTACTTAATGGGTCTTTTTTTGGGTTGGAAAATCTAGATGAACTCTTATTATCTGAAAATGAATTGGTGACTATGCACAAACATGCTTTGCAAGGTTTAAATAAATTAACATACTTGTCTCTGAGTGCCAATAAGTTGAGTTTCTTGCCATATGAATTGTTTTGGGGGTTAGAGAAATTAAGTACACTTGATATGTCCAAAAATCAATTGGTCCAACTGAATGCTACCATATTTCAAGGATTACCAATACTAACCTTTCTCTCTCTGTATGACAATAAGTTAAATGCATTGCCAGTTAAACAATTTTGGGAGTTAGAAAATCTCAATGAACTTTTTTTAGGTAGAAATGAATTGGTCACACTTAATGATAGTGTACTTCAAGGATTGGGTAAGCTCACAATACTTAGCCTTGAAGAAAATAAACTTGGTTCATTGCCAGTTGGACTGTTTTCAGGGTTATATAGTCTGAATGAACTGATTCTGTTTGGAAACCCATTGGAGGAATTGAATGGTAATACTTTTGACAGCTTAGACCAACTAACACGCCTCTATTTGGATGAAATTAAGTTGAATACATTGCCAGATAGATTATTTTGGGGGCTAAAGAATCTCCAAGTACTTTCCCTAAGTGTAAACCATTTGGTCTCATTGAATGCCAATGCCTTCAAAGGATTGGGTCGGCTCGTAAGTCTATCTCTTAATGACAATAATCTGCATAGATTGCCAATTGGATTGTTTAGGGGATTGGACAATCTTGGTGAATTGTACCTGTCAGGAAACCAATTGGTAACACTTAATGCAACTGTTTTCCATCACTTGCATATACTGATGTACCTTT
>JAMKCH010054572.1:0-110090 GCA_023653785.1 Ophioderma brevispina | reverse complement strand
CATGCGCTTCAACTTTGTCACAAAAAATTTTAGACTGCGAAACAATATGTGGCGGGCCAAGTTCGTTGACCTGGGAGGTTGGACTGGGGGAAAGCAATGTCGATCGCATGGGAAAACTGTTGCAAAGGGGAAATTCCCAGCTGGTTGTCGAAGTTGTAGATTGATAATCTTAATTTTTGTCGTTCCTTTATTCTTCGCGATAAAGTAAAACTTGTAACGGAATATGTCAAGTAATTACTTTTTTTGATTAATATAGTGACGGTTTGGGAGTAAAAGTCAGAAAACCAAAACCAATAGCTGATATTTGGACTTGCCCGAACAACAATATCCTGTAAGTGCAAAAAAAAGCCGGAAAGAGAATGAAGCACAAAGGCTTCAAACTTACGTCAACTTGCTTATATTGTTCAAAACTGATTCAAATTGTGTGGTGGAAAATGTCAGATTTTTTGAAGGTGGCTAATCGCCACTTGTGGATTAATTCATGATGTCGCTTAACACAAGTCATATAAAGTTTTAATCAAAGAAACAATGACTATGTACAACTTATTTAGATTGATCCGATGGACATTCATTTGTCTCTCAATAATAAAATTTAAGTTGGGATTTCTTTTTCAACAACAGTTCAAAATGCTTGGCACTTACGTGTGTGTGTATCATAGCCAACACGGGACACCAGGCTGCGTGTAACGGTCACGTGATCCTCAAGGCGAACATCCTGGGAAATCCCAATGAGTTGTAAACAGTGATGAGTTCATGAATATGTAATGCACTATCTCTATGGCATAACGTTTTATCTGGAATCTTTACATGGATCAAAAACTCTGGATATTTGAGGGCTTCTAATCATGAAATTATGTCATAAAGTGAAGATATATAATTACACTGATATAAATACACAGCATTTGTGGCTCGACAGAGGCAGACTTTATTAGGAACACAGTAATTTGCTTGGTTGCAGGCAGAGACTCTGAGCCAAGCCGTGGTATACAGGCACATTCATACCACAACAACATCACTCGCAGGCGAAAGGACAAATAGCCCGCAAATCCAACCAAGCGCCCCCACGTAACTCAGGTACTGAGATCGATAACAAACACCGCCTCTCGAATCTTCATAATGACGAAGTATCGGACACACTATGCGAATTTTATTCCACTGAAAATCAGATTCCCGCAACAAAACACCTTCCAAATGACATTTACCACCAAAATTTCAAAATCCATTCAATGAGTTCATCCATAAGATCACAGCTTGCAGAATTGTAATTTCAGGGCAATAAGCAAGCCATAAAAAACTAGAGGGGCGTTACAAGGGCAAAATCGGCAACAAATTTTCCACGCGATGGCAAAGGTTATACGTACATTAATAGGCCAATCATACGAAAAATAATGTCCTTACCAGATCCTTGACAAGCTGCATGCGGTTTGAGGTTTGCATGTAGGCCTAACAAGTTAGCCAAATTGCGCTGATTTTCAATGGTGTTTACCCATGTCTAGCATGTCACCGATGTCATTACGAGGTGGACTGATGGGAATAGCCAATGGTGGCAAGAAGTAAGTAAGAAGAGTACCTTGATGGCATCCTAGATATGGTTAACAAAAACAAAACAATTTAGTGTCAATTAATTCTTCAGATTTCCTACTGAAGGAGAGAGAATTTGAAAACAATCCCACATTTTCTTGTAAACTCTTAACTGAGAATGCCTATTTAACACAAAAAACCGGTGCTGTTTAGGGCTCCAAAATTTATCTCTCTTAAATCTGAGCAGTTCATAACGATTTTACTTCATGTCAAGGTTTTAACCCTTTTCCCCAGACTTGGGCTACTTCTAGCCCCGATTCGCTTCACGGGTTTTCATTTTTAGTGCAGGGAAGCAGTACCATTGCTAACAGGTATTGTGAGACACAGGCATTTGGCCGGAACTGCCCTTGATTTCAAGACAGGTCTTCGCCTCTAGTCTGTTTTTCAATGAACATAACCAAAATTGGCTAGTCTGCACACCAAAATTTCACTGACTGCATGTTACCACAGGCCAATTTTCTTACCACTAAAAAATCCTTGGTGTGAGAGGTCCATGAAATTGCGTAGCATGGGTCCAGGAAGTGTATTTAAATGGTTCAATATCACCCACCTGCCTGTGATATTATTGCAGTATAATTTCATGTCCCGATGGCGATTATTGCAGATTGGCCACTTTCAAAAAACAAACACTTTGTGCCTCCAGCTAAATAGAATGTCTTTCATACGTGATTACAAGTAATAATGACGCGTCCAGGAGTTATGTTTGTAACTGAACATCCACTTCGCATTGTTTTTTTCGTGGCTTTTGGAAAGTGTATGATTGTATAAAAGCTGGCAAAACAAGTCACGGAAAGTGTTCACCAGGACAACAAGATGTTGTGTTCCCATTTTTGTAACATGTGCGAAGCCTAAATTTTGCACGTTGTCATTATTTTGTGGACTTCCTAGTGAATGAAATTTTTTAATCATACCCATACAAAAGTTTATTTTCAACTTATTGCTGGACAATGATAATCGTGATCTGATTTATGGAGATACAAACCGGGGGGGCGGGGGGGGGGGGGGGGGGTGGGGGGGGGGGGGGGGGGGGGGGCACTCAACTTTTTGTCAGTTAGGGATGTGCGGCCACGATTTCCAAACTTGGGGGGCTTGGTAACGGATTTTGTCTCCGAAAAAGTAGGGGGGTGGGAACTTTAATTTTGAGGAAATTTTGCAGGATTGGGACCTGCATTTGGCTCTAAAATTCAGCTTCTGTGGCCAAAATTTTCCGAAGAAACGGGGACCATTTAAGAAATGCATTTTATGCTTCAACTAGGGGGGTCTTGGACAAGGCTGGAGAGAAGCGGAAAAGGGGTCTAAGGGCACGCAACATACCCGTACCTATTTCCAATGTCAGTGCGCCCCCCCCCCGGATACAAACTTTCTCTATGTCAGGTTCAACTGCACGAACCCCACACCAAGGGAGGATTTTAACTGTTCAGATTCTTGACATGTTTCTTGCTTTACCTCTGAATTTCCTCATGCGGGCATGTTTTTCTCTGCTCCTGGGACAACCCGCAGCAAACGATGCAGAGCACAAGCCTGAAAAAAGACCATTGCCCAGACTTACAGAAAACAAGCCCAAGTTTCTGGTAATAGTTGGCCATCATCTGTGGTTTGGGTGATTTCTTGGAAAGTCCCATCAGGGATGTGGATGTCTCCACAGCTGGTATGCCTCCTGTAAAAGGTGCATTCGCAGGGATGTTTGTAAGTAGAACATTCCTGCAAATTGATGGCCCATTGGGCCCCAGTGGGGACAAATGCTTTTGCCCACAACACTGAAAATTATTACAGGAATTCTTCCCAAATGTATGGAGGATTAAAGGGGGATATTCCCTATTTTCAAAATAATGAATATAAAATATAAATAATTAAAGAATTTATTGCTTTAATAGCATCATCCAAGCCCAGAAAAGTATATTTGTACATTTCCAGAATTGTTTTATTATATTGGCTGGAAATGTGAGCCTTTTGCTACCAATTATGAAGTTGATACCTCCCCTCCCCCCCCCCCCCCCCCCAACCGCACCCCCACCCCCACCCCCCAAGAAATCAAATGCTGGTGAGAGGTTTTAAAATTATACCAAAGCTGTATTTTAGCAAACGATCTAATGTAAAACTATGCTAGTGAAAAAAAATGACCCCCCCCCCCAAAAGTCAAATTGTTTGAAATTTAAGAATGTAAGTTTGCCGTCCTAACCCAACTGAAAGGCAGTGGAGTTGTCTTCTCCTCTAGTTGATCATTAAAATTTGAATCACAATGAAAGCTTGGTAAAAATACAACACAAGCTCTTTTGATTGTGGATCACTTACCCAAATAACCTCCTAACATCTTATATGGGTTAAATGTTCTGTAGGCAGTCATAGGCAAAAAAAAATTGATTCACTAAATGTCCAGTATGCACTCAAAGGCAACATCTCAGTCATTTACATCTCCCTGAGCCTATATGCCTCAAAAGCATTTAGAGGCACAAAAAAAAATACACCAACCTTAAATGCCCACAGGTATAGAAATGCAACAATTGTTTTAGACTTCTGAGGGGTTAAGGGCACTTATGGTTTTTTTCACTAAATGCCAAGGAGGCACTAATAGGCAAAAAATATGAATGCCTATGAGTGCCTTAGGCTTATGCACTGGTTAAGATTAACATGATCATGACATTCATGGTAGTGCACATACTCTCAAGTATGGAATATAATATCATGGAGACATGCATGTACTCTTCATTGCCCCTTACCTGCCACAGTTCCATACTGATAGCGGTGTCCAGTTGGAACAGACGAGTGTCCAGATGCATCTGTTGACTGTCTGGGTTATTCAAGTTGATGGCAGTTGTTTGGTTCTGGTGCTTCTGAATCAGACCAAGGTGGTTTCTCAACTGCAAAACCAGACAAATAAAACATTGCGGTTTAATTGGTTTTCACCATTTACAAAGAGTTAAACTTTTGGTCTTTTACACGTATGGGAAAAAGATTTGGCGTTTTAACAGGTTCCTTAAGATGCAATTTCAGCAAAGAGAGCTAATAGAATCTGTGCTCTTCAGACTGCACACTCTACTTTGATCCCAATTTCATCAAATTTACACTTTTAACCATGTATTTTATACTGTAGCTTTTACATTAGAGGGTGTTTTGAACCAATCCCACAATGCATTGCATTGCCTATACTGTACTGTACAAAATACATGTCAGTACTTAGGGACAAAAAGTGTTCAATAAGTTAGAGGAACAGAAAACATTTCAATGTTCATGCTAAAAATTCCCTAAATACTAATGCTTTGAGGGCTAAAATGAGTGTTAAAGTCAAGATTTCTAAGTGTTAAGAATACAATTTTGGTGGGATCACATGACCCTATTGAGGTGAAATTTCCCAAAACTGGTGCATTGTGGGATTGACTCAATACACCCTCTGCTTTTATATTTACTTATCAGTAAATTACTGCTACAAACACATTACCATTTGAAGAGATTTAGGGGAATGTTTGAGATCAAAGGATAAGCCTTTTATGTGCATAAGGATATACTCACATTATCACAGAGCTTACGGAACTCTGTCTTCCTCTGGTACTTTTGACAGAATCGAAATGCTGAAACATAAACAAAGAACATTTATAAATGTGTTTGCCTTAAAATATAGAAAAAGATTAAAATAAAAGCAAACATGCATCATTTTTTTTTTTTTTGCCATTTAAGTCACTGTGTGGAGCGCACGCTTTAGAAAGCGGCCGGGAAATGAAATCTCAGACAATCGTGAAAGGGTGGGGGTTTTGCTATTTTCCATTAAAATGCGTTTTCTAGAAAAAAGCGTGTGAGAAAAATAAAAAGCGTGGGTTAGAAGACTTGCCTAATGCTGAAAATTGTCTTACTTTTTTTTACCCAAAAATGATTACTTTTGACTTTTTTTACTTAACTTTCGCCGTGACGCTTAATGAAAAATTTGCAAAAATTGCCTTGGTTTCCGGGCCCGTCTCAAGCTGAGATGATCTCAGTTTTCGGAACCAGTATAGTAGTAATATTTTTCATTAACCCTTTTACTGAGAATAACATAAGTGATTATGATGGTCATCAATGGTGTAACTGGATCGGACGGGGTACTTATAAATTGACCGTATAATTGAGTAATCAGTTATGAATTACGTCGGGCAAGAACTGAATTTGCTGATTACACTTTGGCATCAAATACTTCCTAGAAAGGAGTAAATTTCGTAAACCCGTCTTTTTCTCGGAACCCACAAGTGTCGCCTGGTTTCGCGATCACTTGCTTTATGATGAATTTTGCAATGAGTTAGAAGAAGAACAAATGCACTGGAGAACAGTGGTATACAAAATTACCGAGTTTGAATGTAAATCGGGCATAGTGTTTAGTCCATGCAGAGCATGTTAAAAAAGTTCACCGAAATGTATGAAAAATACTGCAATGTCGTCGCCATCGCGGTCCTGTGAATGGGGTCATAGGTCACATTAGGTCATCAAGGTCACATTGTTCCAAAGGTCACATGGAATCACAAAGTCACATGGGGTCACCGAAGTCCCACCATGGGGTCACGCGAGGTCACATGAGGGTCACAAGGGCACATTGGGGTCACCGAGTCACATGGGGTCACTGATGTCACATGGGATCCCAAAGGTCACATGGGGTCACAAAGTTCACATGGGGTCACAAAGTTCACATGGGGTCACCAAAGGGTAACACGAGGGCCCCCTCCCCTCCCCCTTCCACCCTACCCTTCCCCCCGATGGGACGTGGGTTGGTCGCGACCCACCCTACCCCCTTCCTTACCCCCCCCCCTCCCCTTCTCCTCCCAACCTCCATGCCCGCTCCCCGGTACACCGATTTGTGAATGGTCAAAGGTGGCGTGAGATCAGTGAGGTCACCAACGGTCGCATGGAATCACAAAAGGTCACACAAATCACCAAGTTACAAAGAAGTCACCAAGGTCACATGAAGTCACAAGGGTCACCAGGTAACATGAGTCACCCCGCCCCTCGGCGGACGCACCCCACCCTTCCTGGACGCACCCCTTTAACCCGACGCCACCACCCCGACCTCACCCAGAGGCACACCACCCAGACCCCTTCCTGAGCCACCCACACCGATTCGGCAACACCCACCTTGCCACTTAACACCCACCACCCCCTCCCAAACACCCCCCCTTCCCCCTCCATATGACTTCACACAAAAGATGTAGGGTATAGTAGTTTTTAATGTAGCAAAGGAATTTTGCATATCCGTGTACCGTTGACAAATATAGCGATTACGCTGATTTTTGGCATACAATTAGCTCATTTGCATATGTAATTCGCCGAAATACGCCCCAACTACTTAATCTGGTCGCGGACTCTTTAACCCGCTTCCCTCCACCAGTTACATCATTATACGGCTTATGGAACTCCAGATAACTTTCCACAAGCCTTGCGGGGAAGAGGGTGTCATTTTGACCCGCCAAAATAAGCTAATTAAAATTCATGAAGATGCAAATAATGTGCAGCCAAAAGCTACACCTAATATTTTGGCACCTAACTTTATCAACCCTACCAATTGTGAAGTAAAATCGGGAGTAGCGTTTAGCCAGCAGAGCATTTCAAAAAAAATGTTAACAAAAATTCTGAAAAATATGCAATAAGCTAATTAAAATTCATGAATATGCAAATAATGCAGCCAAAAGCGTTACACAAATATTGCGGTGGCACCTCAACTCTACATCCTATCAATTGAGTAATCGGGGGGGAGGGATAGCGTTTAGCTGCAGGCATTTGAAAAAAGGTTAACCGAAGTCATTACGGCCGGACATACGGACGGGAATACGGACGGAAACACACAGAAATTTGGACTAGTTATGTGCCTCCATGAACATTTATTCAGGCGACACAAAAAGTGTCGCTTTCATGATACAAAACATTAAAATCCTGTAACCTACAATTGTAAGATAAAAAGCCTTGGACAAATGTTATCGGACATTCACCACGAGACCATATAAGTTAATTGTAATTATATAATTAAAACCATCTAGGGCACGTATTTGTGCAGTTATTGAAAACATATTGACCTTAGCCACGACATTTTGTATACACGACTTCCGGGTCAAGACAAAAGTCAAAAATGGTGTCAAATTGTGACCGTTGGCGGAGCGCGCGCAGGGGTGGAATTTGAGTGGAAAACGCTACGTTTAAACAATTTAATTAAGGTGATTCAGTTCAGAATATCATTTCACAGCAAGTTCCTTGTGCCAGCCATTTTCACGCATTTTTATTCCATATTTTTAGTTTCGGTACAAAATAGGCATTCAGTCTGAGCCTTAGTCTAAAGTTAGTGCACGGTCCCACTACAATAGAAATGCGCTGTTCTGGCGAGGTATAGAGCCGAATTCGACCACCATCGTTAGTTGTGGTGTTGGTGTACATGCATTGCGACTCGACAAAGGTGGGTTTGCAACGTCTGGGTACAAAGGTGTTTTCCACAAAAATGGTGGTTAAAATAAAGCCACAGTGTTAATGATACCTCAGTGAAACGAAGTGTGATGAAAACTAAGGATGTATTTTTGTAAATTTTTCACTACGTTATTTGTCATCATGGAAACCTGCCACTGACCTCAGAAGTATGAGTTGATTTGTTCCTTTGCATCACAAATTCTTTCAAGAATAAGCATATGATGTATTGTGTAGACAAAAGCAGAAGCTTGAAATGTTAGGTCTGGGGTAATTTTATGGGTGGGGTACAGGAGTCGGTGGAATAAAAGGGTGCGCTTTTTAAAAGGGGGGGTACAGAGGGCCGTTGGTAAAAAGGGTCATTGGGTTAATAAAAAAGGGTTGTGGGGTGGTACCAGAGGCTGATGGTAAAAGGGGTGCTTTGTAAAAGTTGGGGAAAGGGTGGGGTCTGTGACCCCACTCCACACAGTGTAGGTCGATTGCAATAACTATCCCTTCTTGTAACTGGTCACCTGAGCTCCATGTGGGCTCACTCAATAGGAGCATAATATTTACAGTATCACAAAAATTACCATATCAAATCCAAGCTGGTACACAGATATTTTGTAACATGTATGCGAGTCAGATAAACAGTGAAAAGGTCCAAATTTGTTCAGGAGGTCAATCTTGAGATTCAATATGTCATTTGTATAATGTAATAACATAAATACCTTTGTTCAAAAAGCAAAATGACATTGAATTTAATACATATCAACCTTGTTTTTTTATAATAAGCTACATAATTCTCTGGTGAACAAAAATGATTTTTTAGACTTTAGATCATACTAGAAAGACAAGGTTTCTGGTTCAAATCCAGCCAGTTTATGTGTACTGGCTATGTTTATGTGTGCTGGCTATGTTTATGTGTGCTAGCCGCTCTTTCGAAAAGTACATGTATCAACTTAGTAAAGTACAACAAAAACAAGTAAATTTCAGCTCCTTCCAGTGTCCTAATAAAGAGTGTCAAGTCCTTATAACACTAATTTATAATTAATTTAGAATTAATTAACGCCAGACTCTTTCATTCCTTGCTTACCATCTTGGGCAATATCTTGGTAGAGCTTCTCAACACGATTGTTGTTGCGCAGAAGATCCAAACACTGTCGGTAAGACTCCCACAAGAATTTGACCCATGGAATGAGGACAACACGGTCAGTACGGGCCTGGACATCTTCACCGCTGACAGCACTCAACAGAAGACTGCAAATAAAATGGCGTGGAATAACTACAAGTGATTTTCAGAATGTTACATAATGGGTTTCTTCCAAATTTTGTTAGGGTTCATTAAATTTGTGAAATGGACTGCATTGTTTGTGTGATCATGTACAGCACTTATATACTTTGTTGTAGTGCTTTATAAGTGACAATATTAATATTGACATCTAACAATTAACATTTAGAGGAAACTTGTGGATCCTCTTGAGAAGTCTTATCCAAGCTGGTCTCTTTTACTTACTCTTCGGGGGTTGCTAGATTATCTAAGTCATCGATGTCAAGAACAGATTGTGCCGACATCTTCCTAGCTTCCTCTGTTTTGCCCTCAGCTAGTTGAAGATACCTGCGCACTACATCTTCCAAGGAACGAACATTAACCTGAATTTTTAAAAAATTACAAATGGGACTTACTTACAAATGGGATTTACTTTCACTTTCAAATGTAATTGGTACTGCAAATATGCAGGGGCATATTGCTTCACTTGCGTAACTGAATAACAATGTGATAACTTCCAAAACAACAAACTTTGGCACATGTATTCAAAAACATTAGAGAGGGTGGCAGAACAACCAACACTTCTGAAGGGGGCAAAAGTAGGAAGTCTGCCGGCTGGACTACCAAATATATGTCTGGAGACCCAAAAAATGATAGGGTCCTTACAAGTACAGCCCCTAAAAACCCAGTGTATACCCGGTTAAAATGTACACACAATGCAAGCACAATTGGGAATTTTTCAATGCACTTTTAATTGAAAAGAGAAAGCAGATCAGTTTTGACTCATTATCAGGTCAGTCCGATCCCACCATTTTAAGCCAAAGAGGGAAACTTTCTCCCTGCTCCCCACTCATTGCGCCACTAAGCAACAGGGTTAATATTCTTTTCACACAGCAGCTATCACCAAGAGCACATATACCTATATGCCATGCCTGATAAATTAAAGACTTTGATAGGAAGCATTGTTCTGTATAGAACTTAACTTTATCAAACACATCCTCACCTGTTGACAGATATTCTTATATTGGTACAGTCCTTCCTTAGGCGTGTGACTCCTTGCGCAGCTCCACACACAACTCCAGGTACTTTTCCATGATGGGTTCATGGATCTTCTGCCATGTCCGATGCTTCTTGCTTTTGATGACATCATACAGAGCATCCAATGCAGGCTGTTTCTTGCCCACATCAATGAATTCTATCCACAAAAAAATCCACAAATAAATTGCAAAAGTTTCATCTGGATTCAACTGAGATAGTTGCTTATCTTTTACATTTGTGTGAGTTAGTGCCAACAAATGGGGAAACGGTGTGCGAGGTGGTGGATGAGGGTGCGACAGCAGTAGTAGACATGGGTGCGATGGCAGTATTGGACACGGGTGCGATGGCAGTATTGGACACGGGTGCGATGGCAGTATTGGACACGGGTGCGACAGCAGTAGTGGACATGGGTGCGATGGCAGTATTGGACACGGTGCGACAGCAGTATACTTCGTCCTGGCCCTGACTCAAAGAGTGACGTTCCCGAGCTTTCCACAGTCTTACATGTGCGAATTGCAGTAAGCCGCAGCTCTAATCGCGAGCGGACAAAGTCGGTGTGGGCAATACGCATGCACAATAGCTGCGCGAAGCAATGACATCACTCCTTAGTTCAGGCCGGACGCGTATAGTGGACATGGGTGCGATGGCAGTATTGACACGGTGCGACAGCAGTAAGTGGAACATGGTGCGATGGCAGTATTGGACACGGGTGCGACAGCAGTAGTGGATATGGGTGCGATGGCAGTATTGGACATGGGTGCAACAGCAGTAGTGGACATGGGTGCGATAGCATAATTTACACAGGTGCGACAGCAGTATACTTCGTCCGGCCTTAACTAAAGGAGTGATGTCATAGTTTCATGCAGTTTACACGTGCGAATTCAGTAACCGCAGCTGTCATCGCGAGCGTACAAGTCGGCGTGCGCGATACGCATGCACAATACTGCGCGGAAGCAAATGACATCACTCCTTAAGTTTTCAGCGGATCAGTATAGTGGAAAATGGGTGCGATGGCAGATTGGACCTGGGTGCGACAGCATAGTGACATCGGGTGCGAGCGATGCATTATTGGACACGGTGCGACAGCAGGAGTGGATATGGGTGCGTGGCAGTATTGGACATGGGTGCAACAGCAGTAATTGGGTTGTTTCGAAAAATCAGAGCCAAGACCCGGAAGTGACTTAAAAATGCGGGAAAATATGAGTTTCTTACTAAAAGGCGGACACACGTTTCCCCTAAAACATGGGGAGACTGGCCCTGGACTTGTTGACATGGGAAAGATTCAACAGCACCACGATGCTTTGGCGCTATTAAAGGGGGATGGCCCGATTTAGGATATGAAGGTTTATATCTTGATAGATTGGTCTTACCCATCTGTATCGTTTCGCACCGATCTTTCAATCCGTTTTGCTGTGCGGTAAAAATGTGATTTTGTAAGACCCATCGAGTACGTGTAAAATTATATTGGTCGACCAAAATGGAGCACATTTTCGCTTATAACTTTCAAACATGTATCCTTTTGCCCTAAGATTTCACGGTAATGAGAAAATAGCTTTTCTTTGCATACCAAAATGTTTGACCACTTCCAGTAAAATCTAGTGTCTTCTGGGGACGAGGCTATTAGCGCTCGGGCCATGGACCTTTAACCCACCTAACGCCACAAATCTCACAAAACCACATCAGTGTACCTATTTGTGAACTTTGTGGCTTCAGTGATTAAACACTCTGCACTGAGCTATTTGTGAGAATTTGTGAGATTCGTGGTTTACGATGCATGGACACCAGTGTGATTTTGTGAGATTCAAGATTTAAATATAAGTTAATTCTATACTGTGAGCTATTGTGAGATCAGTGATTTCCAAGTCAAGAATGAATGTGTGGATTTTGTGAGATTTCGTGATTTAATTGCGTAGACATCCTTCGCTGTATGGTGTTTTGTGAGATTCAGTTGTCCCTTGGGAAAGTGCCTTTGTGGGGTTAGGGTTAAACTTTAAGTGACAGAGGGATTTTTTTAGGATATACGAATCTCTCTCAAATTTCAAGTGGATCGGTTGTAGATCCCTACCGATAACTTTTGGAAGGTTATTTAACAAACAGGTGCACAAGAAAACTGCAAACCTGTTTTGAACTTGCCTGCTACGGTAATCGTCCCCTAGAAAAACATGTTTGACAAACTACTAATCATCATCATATTACATTAAGACGCATATTCGCTTATTCAATTCACGTGTGGGTCTAATACATTGTAAGCATTCCAAATATGTCCAAAACCTAGTTTCGAGAAAAAATGTGGGCGCTTCTTTCTGAATCGTCATGTGCTCTTTAATTATAAATTTGTAAACCTAGGCTAGTTACAGACATGTTTTAACTTTTTTTTAAATGTTTGTGATTGATCGGGGTAGGTGATGTGAAGTCTGGTATGAGTGGTGGTGGCTGAGGTGGGTTGGTGCGCTTTTCTGAGACTTAGGGGGGGGCAAATTTAGGGCATGAAATATTATTGCACAAACTATTTAATAAATAAAATCAATTTAATGTTCATAAGTAATGAAAACAAGTTAAGAAACTGCATTCTGGGACAAACTAAAAGTGCTTGTGGGATATTGTAGTTTTTTCCTTTCTTAAGATTCTTTGCCGCCCCTTATTTATACGAAAATACGTTTTATTTCGTGAAATCGTCTAACTAAGAACCGAGTTAACGTATTACTTTCAAAGTTAAACTGTATTTGTTCTCCTTTTTGTCAGTTCCTTTCAAATGAAGCCTACTTCAATTCTTTGACAACTTCAATTAGACATTTTATGAACTTTGACCTAATTTTGATTTTTCATGTTCGGATTAGCAAATCGCTGCTAATCCTTTAAGCCGGAGGTGAGGTCACATATCACATCGTTTATACCCTAGACTATGCCAGATATCATATAACTTTTTAAATATTATCCACCAGATCAATGACAATTTTTGGGAAATTCGGAAACATATCCAAGCAGCTCATGACTGAAACATCCTAGCTTGGCTGGCCATGTTGTTGGCCAAGTGCACTGAGAGGCAGGTCATGGTCCGTCCCTTTCATATTTTGTCACTCACCGTTCGCCCTTTTAAGGGCATTTTCTGGACGTGAAAGTATTAGGCATCTTGACGCTTTTTCACATTAGTAGCGTATCATGTCTGGAACAACAATAACGAAAAGAATGGTGAAAAATCGACTCAAAATACCAAGATCCCGACTTCTTGTAAGTCACATACTCCCAGCTACTGCGGTCAGGATAAGCTGACCTTGTACTCAGTCTATTACAAATCCCGGTATTGCACACGAGAACAATTTGAAACTAGATAAGACTGCGGGAAATTTAACACGCGCCACACTATTCATAGTCTCAGTCAATACTTATACAGGCTAAATATATGAACTAAGCTGATGAAGTTGACTCAGATATTTTAAAAATTATTTTTTGTTGTGTAATAATGAAAATAGTCACTAAACTAAAGATAGTACCTAAAATGCACAATTCCAAATTTGAAATGAGTCAGATTTTCCGGTTTTGATGCATATACATTTATGTGTAGTATTATGTCCATGGATACTGTGTATAAACAAAAATTCCGGATCCGGACTTTTATAACAAAGTTGGAGTTTCTGATATGAAGCATCGATAAGCTTGCACTTCACACAGTGATTAGTTATATGGACAAGCTTGTACATTCAAAAACACGATTTTTTTGGAAATTGAGGGCGCCCTCCTCGGAAATCTCTGATTCATCCTTTGAGCCCAGTGGTTGAGCTTAGTTTTGAGTTAAATCTTTCGCAATGCAACCCTAAATATACAGGCACAGTTGCAGACGGCATGTGGTCTTTAATCGGAATGACACGTGTGGGGTGTGTGCGTATGTGATCCGTTCGATTTTGTATGCGAGTACCCCATGGAACATATAATAGGAAGAAGTGAATCGCGTGTAATGGGCACCATCGATTTTGGTTACGCTGTTGCGGGAGAATCTTCGTGTCTGGGTTATATTTTTACGTCGTTGGAGTACCCAATTAAAAAACGTTCATCACGGTAGAAGTTCCTTTTACTACCGCGATCGCTAATGGCCTCGTCCCCAGAAACCCCAGAATTTTATTGGAATTGGTCAACCTTTTGGTATCAGAAGAAGCTACTATTTTTTTTCTCATTTACCCTGTGATCTTAGAGGCAAAGGATGTTTTGTTGGAATGTTATGAGCGAAAATGTTACCCATTGTCGCCCAGATATAATTTTACACAGTACTGTATGGGGCTTACAAAATCACGTTTTTGCTCTCACATGA
The DNA here is from genome assembly GCA_023653785.1 of Ophioderma brevispina. NCBI lineage: Eukaryota > Metazoa > Echinodermata > Ophiuroidea > Amphilepidida > Ophiodermatidae > Ophioderma > Ophioderma brevispina. Next base: position 95,514 of record JAMKCH010054572.1, on the reverse strand, counting down.
AACGGATTGAAATATCGGCGCGAAATTACAGATGGAGTTTTGGGGTGAAGGCCATCTATCACGAATGAAATTCAACATATCATTAAATCGGCCCATCCTCCTTTAAGTGTCACACTCTCATAAAAAATTGACCAGCAAATTCTGGCTTACGGTGACAATACATTGTTTAAAAATACTGAAATACATGTACATATTAAACAAGTATACACTAGACTCAACACTATAAACTATTCCTTACATAAAAGATAATATTTAAAATTTTTAAAATTTCATGTGGATGTCGTCATACGTAAACGACACAGATCAAGAATATTATTGGCAAATTTAGCAACCTGCGACCACAGTCACCATCGCTTAAAGACATTAAAAATAATTTATCATACTCTTTAAGACTTTGAATGTTGGATTTTGCTATTATTTTGCTATACAGCTGAGCTCTACCTTCACTGTATTGGGGACACAATATAAAACAAGAAATTCATCCTCAATACCATTATCACACATTTGCCCGTTTCTCTCATTAAGAGGAATATTATTATATCTACCTATTTCGATACCAATTGGAGCACATCCAAATCTTGATTATGAGGCCGCCCCATCCCTGTATAAAAACAGTCAGGTGAAAAAGCTGAAATGATATCGACCATCAGTTCAGGTAACAATGTAAATTGGGTACAACAAAAACCAGAAAAAGATTGTGGCTCAATGGAATACGCAGGCACCATACCCAGTTATGATCAAGTGTAGTGGGGCAGAATGCAATGTCATACCACAGAGGTACGTCCCTGCTGATTCAATTGTGGTCAAGTCTTCTGCAAAGTTTGAAACTTTTATGAATGACCAATGATCGTCTGGCTCCTATTCTGTTCACACTGTATATCAGCACTGTACTCAACAAACATCTAGACAATATGGCTACGCCGACGATCTGCCCTCCTCCACTCGGGACAGCAACTGGATAGAAGTTGAAAGCACCTTACTACCGACATGGGACTCTGCAGCATATCTGAAGACCTGGAGACTTAAGCGGAGTGTAGTAGGCAATTTTCTGAGGGGGAATTTTGTGTCCTTGTCCATAGACCTGTGCAAACGGTGAGTCATTGGGGGGGGGGCTGGCGGGGGGGGTGGGCTATAAGCTTCTGAGTAGGGGGCTTGCGCCCCCTGCCCCCCCCCCCTTGCTGGTTACTCCACTGTCCCAATCCCTCTGAACTGCCTATAAATTCGGTCATGACCTATTGGGGGGGGGGGTGGGGGGGGGTAATTTTTTTAAGGGGGGGGGGGGGGGGGTCCAGGACCATATGGGACCTGAAGCATACGCTAGCCTCTGGAACATAATAAATCTGGTAAACATTCTAAGTCAAATACACTCCAGGGGGCATACGGCAAATAGCTAGTAATGCTCCTGAGCAGTGGAGGAATCCGGGGAGAAATATTCTAAGTGGCTCCAGAGCAAGTTTTCATAATGCTCCTGGAGCATGTGCAATTCAAATTTGATTAGAATATTTTTCTCCAGATTATTTATGCTCCATAATTTCGGGGCAAAAGCGTTCTCTGACCCTCCCATCAAAATCCAAAAATTGGCCCTGTAGCTCCTCCTACTATCCAACAGCAGGGCGCAGTGAGGCACCAGTATCATAACTCGGCCGGGATACTTTTTTTCCCGTAGTTAACTTGTGAAATCTTATCTAGGCCTATTTCAAAATTCGAAACAAATCAATTTAACAGAGTGGGGGTTCGAACCTGCGACAAGCAGATGAGCATCCCCCACAAACAAAACAAAAGCAATCAAATAAACAAACAAACAAACAAATCAAACACAATCCTGGATATGATCCTTATGTCTTCCTCAAGGCATGCAGTTATGAAGTAGGGACCTAACTATAAATACATTTTTGTGTATATAATCCATCTCAGTTATTTTTGGATTCCTTCCTGAAAATGTATAGTCCTTCTGATACTTTTTCATTACTTATAGAGATACAATAAAACAAATCAAGACACTGCCTCAGGACTACAGAAAGTGTGGAAAGCAGAGTGTATCCCCGGAGTGTATCATATCCATCCCAAAATTCACAAGCTTTTGGTATTATCTGATAATTTCTGCTCATTTTGGGGGCCACTTACACGAACAGAATTTAATCTGGCAACTTTATGCATTTGACATATGCCCCTAAATGATTTTTTTGTTCTCGTTTCCAAGTCTGACATGCAGTTAATTGGCTGCCTCTGTTCTTTTCTGCTACCTTCTCCCCTTTCCGCTTCATTTTTTCATCTTCTCTTTCTCACAGGGAGGTAAATAACATAGAAACTGGGTGGGTCATGGCCCACCCAGTTAATTATTTGGCCCACCCAGTAAATTCAGTCTGCCCAATGACCCAAAATGGCCCACCCAGTTAATTATTTGACCCACCCAGTAAATCATCTAGACCAAAAATATATTTATGAAGTTTAAGTATTTCAGTTAAATTAATGAATGCTAATAAAATAGTCACTGTGCAATTTAAGCAATATCCTGAATATAGGCAGTGTGTGACTCTACGCCTAACATTTATGGTATTCAGGGTAGTTGGAGTGACAAACTTTACTAAAGGCCTACCATCTTTAAAGGACACCAAGACAGGAAGGTATGTTATATGTTAGCTTATTGTGATGGATTGAAATATGCTGAATTCCTGCCTGTTGTGTGTATAATACACAAAAATGATCACCTCATGACTCGGGGCAAGTAAGCCTGGTGGAATGGAACATCAAATACAAATTGCACATACAAGTCCAAATAAAATGCCAGTTTGTTTGCAGTAAGTAGCTCAAAAACCAAAATGCAACTGCACTTTTGTAAATTGTTTTATTTTAGATCATACCAAACGTTAATTCAAACTAGTTGTAAATCATGTTTTACTCTATAATTATTAATTTATAAAACAAAAAAATATTGATTTTGGATCACCTGTATTAAAAGTAATATCTCTCTGGCATTTTTTTGTCCAAAAAGCCCAATTTTCTGAATTAATCAAATAAAACAAAACAAAATGCAGTTAAATGGCTCCAAAATTCAAATGACTATCTCAAACAAGGTTGTTTTTGTTCCTTATTTTTGCCTAATCATCACTCTAGTATAACTTAAATACTATACCAAAAAGCTGTTCCTCCAAATAAAGGACTAAGCTTCTGAGCAGCAATATCATATCTTCAAATAGCTTCAAATGAATTAGTGTGAAAACATGTGGATGTGATCTTATTGGATTCCGGGGCAAGGGGCCTCAATATTGTATGATTTGATGCAAGTGGACTGACACTGAATAAGGCTCACTCAGCTGGGAAGGGGCAGACATAGATTAATTTGCATGTTGCAGTCAAAGTTATATTCACGGATGAATAATAAAAAAGGTGTAGAAAAGAGACAAATATTAATGCAATAATAATTAATATTATTGCCATGAATCAATAAAACGGGGATTGTATCAAATTATTTTTAATTGTTACAATCTGCCACTACTAAAATTGTCAACTCAAATGAGTGATGTTTAGTGAACATCAGAAAGCATGTTCGTGTAATGAGTGATTTCGTTTCTTGCCATTTTTTGTATTGTTGAATTTGTTGTCGAATATCTTGTGGATTAATTGTTTATAGTAAAAATTTAAAAAAGTAATAAATTTGTGAATTACGAATAAAAGAATAATGTTTTAGTAAAAATGCATATCATTCAAATAAAATTTATAATAGAATTTAGGTTTCTGAACAAACACACCAGTTTCATGAGTTGAAAGCCTTATTTACTTTTAGGTTAATTTTCCAATACAAAATTATCTGAAATAAAATGCACAGCTGTATTACATAAAAATGAAGAGCCCATTTCCAAAAGGGCCTTATCCTCTTTTGGATTTAAATTATGAGGACAAATTGAACTGGCACTACAATTCATAATTACTCCTATTTTGATTTGTAGGAAAAGTGATACCAGTTAAATCATATTGCATGCTAACATCAATCTTTCTTCATAAAAAGAATTAACAACTACCGAGAACGTTTGAAAGGTTTATTGAACAAAAAAAAAACGGAAAGGAAAACCAAAAACATTATTTTGAACTTGGTTTCTGTCTAATCAGCCCCATAGAGAAGCATATTAAATCCCAAGGGGGGGGGTGGCAATCCCATCTTGGAGGTGACGCATGTAAGGGTGTTAAGACCCCATTTTCAGCTTCTCTGTTACCCAAAGACACCATATATTTTAAAAATGTCACCCAAAGACCCGCATTGTTTTAAATTTTACCAAACTGTCACCCAAAGACCCCTATTTTTGGAAAAAAGTGTTAACATTTTCACTCAAAGACCCCTTTTTAGGGTGAAATTTTTGCAAAATTTTCTAAAAAAGACCCCACTTTTTGGGGAAAATTTGTCACCTGAAACCCCTTATTTTGGGGCATTTGGCTGTCTCTCACCCAAATACCCCTATTTTTAGTCCTCTGTCAACGAATGACCCTGGGTTTGTTTACTCAGTTGTGATTAATACATTTGACTTATGGGCCCCCACAAGTTATGGTCCGAGTGGTTTTTGGCATTTTTGAACCCCTGTTATTTTATAATTGGGAAGGTGCTTTTTTCTGTTCAAATTAGGTGCAATATCGGCAGCAGAGGTTATCCAGAAGCAAAGGTTTGAAGGATGTGAGGCGGGGGTAGTCGTTTACACTTAGGTTTTTTTTTTTTTTTTTTTGGGCCCTCTGATATTGAAATTTCACACCGGTAACAAATGTTTTTAGGTGACCCCCCCCTCAAATTGTAAATTGCTGTGCGTGAAAACGAAAGAGGGACAGAGCTGTAAAATTTTTCAGAGTTACAGTTTCTCATGAAATCTTTCAATACACCAGAAAGGAAAGAAATCCATGTGGTGAGGTGATGGGTGACATCGATTTGTTAGAATGGCAGAATGACCCTTCATAATGATAAAAAAAAAGTATACAGAACGACTATTAACATTTTCAAAACTTTTTCCCAGTAAGTGTTTAGGCCTATCACTATAATACAGTTATTTTGTTTTTTTTTTTTATTTTTGTTTTTACTTTATTTTACTGAAGTGTTGGATCACCAATAAACTCAGTATTATCAACTTCAGAAGTGAGGGTTTCTCTTGGAAAAAACTTGTGGGTCGATCAATGAATTATTGTTTTTCTTAAAAATGATCAATGATAAACTAAGTTTTGCACCGAAAAAACTTGTCTATGATTATTTCATTTTAAACGACTTGTTTAAAACTTGATATAACATACACCCCGCATTTACACCAACAGTGGGTTCAAGAAAGAAAACCTGCTTAAACAATAAAAAAAATGTTGTTTTAGCAGATTGAAACCCTTGATTGGAAAACTTCTGCAGAACCCGCGTCTTCTGTAGCGCAGAAGTTGATAATGAGATAGGATAAATTGAGGGGTATGTCTCCTACACAGAACCTTTATTACATTTTCTCCTGGCTTTCAATGCATCCTTTGTGAGTGTGTTATTGTGGAAGAGATTGAAGAGCAAAAATGTGCAATGGCGATAGTCAATGCATCAGGTAGTGCCTGGAGCGCTGTTTATCTCGGACAATGCTAGTAAGGCAAAATGGGATCAGGTGGGATAGGTAATGGTTTCAATAGACATTTAATCCTAAATTTGAAGAATAAACAATTTTGTGTTTTTGGTGAATTTGATAAAAACTTTGAGAAGTTCCATAACATTGAAATCATCATGAATTAATATTCAGGAGGCACGGCCAGTCTTCAACGGTTGTTTGAATGAAGAGTACAAAATGTCTTACGGTTTACAATGTAGCTTACATGTATACAGTTGGTTCAAAAATTAGCACTCTATACATGGTACTCCTACAGTGCTGATGATGTACTATTATGCAACATATAGATACGCTCCCAAAATTTGTGCATTAAGTCTGGCATCTCAACTAGCAGACAGTGCAGTGGTAAGGAGTCGATTTGATTTGAAAATTGATTCAAAACAGAATAATTTGGCACCATATATAATTATTTTAATAAAAAAGGTATAAAAAAGAAAAAGAAGGTGTATGACTCCGCTCAATACATGAAAGTCGGTGGAGTTATGCCTATTCTTATGTTAGGTTAAAATGGTAGGCAACCTTGGTGTTGACTCGACAAAAAAAAAAAATGTCACCGGATGGTGGCGCACGGGGTAATTTGACACCGGCAATGGGAATATTGCACACCCCAATTGGCAATTGAATTTTGCTTAGGAATAACAGGCAAGTACAATGAGCCGAACCAGTAATTCTTGACATAAATGTGAGAGATCACGAGTACGATGACTACCGTATTCATTGACGATCATTATCGAAAGTTTCTTCTGATAATCGCATCGTTTGTTTATTAAAGCTAGATCGGTGTTAATTTTACGTAATTTGTAAAAGTGAGCGCTCTGGTAATTTCCTGTTGAGAACATTTGCACTCGCTCTCGTTACTCACCCGAGATGTGCACACGTGGCTATAGACGATTTTGAAGGTATAGCGCCACCTTGAGGCAATTGCCCCAAAGCACAAATTTATGCAGTATGACGTTTATCGGATAAGTAGTGTAAATTACATAAATAAAATAGCGGCCACGTCGGCTATCGATCGTCGAGGCACATGGCAGGACATCCATACCTGCCACAGTATTGAACGCTGTGGTTCTTCCCATTTTATATGTTCCCTGGTACTAGCGTTTGAAACTATAAATCCTTTCAATTTTTGAACACGTACGCAGCGGCGTCACATATGTTATGTGCGTTCCCGAGGGACGGGGCATAGGCGAATAGAAAGTAGTTCGGATTGTAGCCAGGGGTGGTTGACAACGTTAAAGACTTGTTATCAGCGGTAGCTGGACAAATTAAAAAGCTGGTTATGTATATTATCTGATTAATGCCTATTTTTCATAAATTCATATTATATTAGATATCTCTCTCTCTCTCTCTATATTATATATATAAATCATATAGTGAACTTTATATTATAAAAAACATATATAGGAGAGCGAGGGAGAGGAAGAAAGCGAAAGAGAGAAGAACTGAGAGAGAAGAAGAGGAGAGAGGGAGAGGAGAGAGAGAGAGGGGAGGAGAGAGAGAGCGAGATTGGGAGGAGGCGAAGCCGGAGAGAGAGGGGGAGGAGAGAGAGAGGGAGGGCGAGGAGAGGGAGGCGGAGAGAAGGGAGGAAGAGAGAGAGAGAGAGAGGGGAGAGAGAGAGAGAGGGGAGAGATAGAGAGAGAGGGAGAGGTGGAGAGAGAGAGGGGAGAAGAGAGAGAGAGGAGAGAGAGAGATGATATAGGTATATATGATTTAGTATAGTTATAAATATAGTATATATAATAGAGATATATAGATATATATATATATATATATAGAGATATTATAGATACGTAATTGATATAATATATTATATATATATATATTATATATAGTATAAATTATATGTTTTTTTTTGCACCGGTTGTCGCACTAAGACCTGTTCAACTGTTCTCGGAGGTGGTCTACAACCGATTCCAGTGAAAATTTTGAGGAGAAATTCAATTTAAAAACAATTCTCCTGTCACTTTAATCGGAAGACAGAGGTAAACCAATCTTTTTTGGGATATTCCCCGGACGTCGCAGATTCTGAAATAATAATGAACCTGTAATAGAATAATTGATTATTGCCAATCTTAATATTCTATTTTAACATCGCTTTGGTGGGGTGCCGTTTCGATTAACGTCCAAACAATTGAAAAGCAGCATGTGTACAAGGAAGATTCGAAGACACTGGAAAAAAGTGCAATCACGCAGAGAAGACGTCTTCTCTGCGTAACTAATACGGCGGGCCCGGGAATTTCCCACGTTGTCGTCTGTGTCACAGGCTGGCAAAAGATATCATGAACTGGTACTTCGTGAGCCCTTGGTTTGTGAGGACTATAAAGCATTCAGGTAGTTCCGAAAAAAAATACATACAAAAAACAAATCGATTCTAGGATATGGATGTTTGCAACAGAGGATCATTTTGTTTTTGTTTTTTTTGTTCAAGCTTGGTATTAAGAGCGGCATCTCCTTAACTGGGTTCTTAACCTAGGGAACCAATTGAGACAATTTGACGTTTCTTAGTGGGTATAGTATCATTAGTATGGGCTTTGGCATGACGAACCCCGCAGACATTTTAAGTTCCCACGCTGCGCTGTGGGTGTGCGTATTTAATATGCACGTATCATCAGCACTCGTACTTTCGACCCCGCTTATCTTTGTTGACAATGTAACAACCATGTCGAGTGTATCGAAAAATATTAATTCCCACAACAGTCGATCCTGTTGAATAATTGAAAAGTGTTGAGCTCCAAAAATTTAGTGTGTCATATTAAAAAGCACATAGGCCTAGTGATAATTTAAGCTATTGAAATCACAGAAATATTCAACAGAATTGGTTAAATTTCCCGGGGTTAATTATATTCTTTCAAAACAGCTACTGACACGTGCGCGGAAGTGACCTTATATGACCAAAGAAAACGGGCGAGAAATTATTGGTACCCCTCTGGGGCCTATTGACAATTGTCTGCCCAGTAGACTCTTTATGCTGTAAGTTTACGTACTGATATTGCAGGTTTTAGTGAGTATGTGAGGAAGAACAATGCATGCATCGCATGACGCCATTTGTTAATATTTAAAAATTGGGGACAGGTGCAGGGGGGGATTGTCCCGAAGATGAGAACAATGTTTACGTCGACTTGGGCCCGGGCTATGGGCTGCGAAAAGCGGGGAAATAATGAACATGAAAGAGTCTTGAAAACAAACCACTTAAGTTGTGAAATTCAACACGAATGTGGCCAAAGTCATTTGGCATTTTAAGCTTTTTGGTTAGTGTAACTTGGGGAAAATGAAATCGCGGAAGTGATAGTTCGGTTTAGCATTTTTCTTACGTCCAGCTTGCACGCGTTTAGCCAAGCAAAATGTAATTTTATGGCATCCCGAAACTGACAAAAGGAGCGTCCTGGAAGCCATTACGCAACTCAATGCGACCACTGGAACAGGGGGAATTATAAACTTAGTACATGCATGTGTGAATTATAGGACTATAGTCCGATGAAGATATAACACACAATGACCAAACTTCATCAGCATGTATACAATGTCACCAATGAGTTGTTTTCGGCGATCGATGGCCAGACTCGCGGGATGGCCCCGGTACATTGGGATTACTTTCCATCGTGCGCAGTCTCGGTTTTAATGCTGGCGCCATACGTTAATGCCGCACAGGGCCGGGAATTCACAATAGAATTCATCCGACTTATACGCGACAAATTTGTTGATACCAGTTTTTGTAACACATGAGGTGATGTTGCAAGCTTCCAAACTTGAAATACCTTATCTCTGGAATGGAAACTCGTTATGGATTTCTATCACAACAGGATTTTAAAGGTAAGTATGATCTACAGAATGGGGTTATTTTATTTAATTTGGGGGGAAAAAAAATATAATTTTTTTTTATAGATTCAATATACCTTGGTAGGAAAATAGAATTTTTTTAAAATCTTTCAAAATAGTTGAATTTTAATCTAACTAAGCTGAAAGGCTGTATGTTTCAACATGAAAGAAATGAGAAAGTTCAAGATATATTCGTCACTGAATTACCCCAAAAAAGATATTTTAGTGGCGCCCTTAACCAAAATAGGTGCTTTTTTCCACACAGTTGAGAAGCGGTCCCAAAAGCTCACCAGACAAGCTTTGGTTGCGGTTCACATCCAGCAAGACAATTGAAGAAGGTTCCAATACCATGTTGCCACCATGGAGCTAAATAGTTATTTAAGTACACTCTCTGGTTGCCGCCTAATCCTGCTGACAGTCAGACAGTGCCGACAATAATGAGGTTGCAAGTTTGAAATTGCCCAGATGCACATTAAATTTTTGATGGCTCTACTATTTTGGTATAACAGATAGGGAATAAGATACTGTTTGTAACAGGGAAATCAAATTGCTATACTCAGTGACAGCAGCAGCAGCAGGGGGTGTGGTGGGGAATATAGGGGCAGAGTAGATGAGGATTCCCCATTTCCCCCCAATGTGTCCGTGCTCCCCAGTTACCTGCAGTTATAATTTCACAATTCTATTCATTACTATTCCTAATTATAGCTATCAAAAGATAAAAGGCAAGACCTGAATGAAAGGTTCCTTATCAAATTTACACCAACAAATGAAAAAAATGTATTTTATTTATTCATTCAATCGCCATGGCCGCCGGAAAAAAAATCACATAGTAGTGCCATCAGTCTATTTTTAGTTATGGACGTGCAAGTAAAGTCCGCGATGTTGTATTGGCTAATAGAGACACACCCTACAGCAATGGGGAGCTTGGCGAGCACGTTTGGGGTTGTGTAACCTCGCTTTTTGATTGGATAACGGTACACGCACCCGTGATATTACGCTCCGATTGGATAATAGGGACACACCCACGCTCACAGAGCTGCATTTTCATCGCGAACCTAAGCAACGTGCTGCAGCCGTTATTGCAGTGTGTGTGATGCAGTGACAATTTAGCAATGCAGTTGCTAAGTACGCCGTGATTTCCAGTGCACGTTTGAAACAAATAACCGCAAAGTCTTAAAAACATGTGTAAGTTTAGCCTTACAATGTAAAAAGATACGTTCGGATTGATGGCGAACATTAAATATTACTATAAAAATATGAAGGATGAATATGACGTTTGTAGGTAACTTGCGTAGACTCGGTTATTAACATTGTGTCGGTCCAACTCGGGGGGTCCAAAGCACGTCCATAAAGAAAAACAGAGCGGGCAGATTACAATGGTTGTTAAAATCAGTCAACATAATTTAAGATTATATTATATCTTTCTTACACTCACCAGCCTTCTCGTGTTTGCAATTAGTGGTAGATCGATATCATCTGCCAAGAAATGAACAACTCAGGTATGTGAAACATGTCGTCTCCACTGGTACACTGTCTGGACTATGGGGTTTCAACACCTCTTACTGTAATCTATCTCCGACTTGTGTCCTATCGATAAAACAGTGGGCTTAATTAGGAGATTTGCTTTAGTTTATTTACCCTATGCAACTGTATTAGTATTTTACAAGGATGACACGGAGCAGACTGTGTCACTTGCCGCAAACTTGTGAAAAAGTAGTGGGTCGGCGCGAATTTTTCTGCGAGCCCACAGAAAACCCCTTAGATTTTACGCAAACGCCTAATTTTCTGGCGACTCAAAAAAATAACAAATGAATATCGCGCAGGAGGAAAACGCAACCTAGCGCGAACCTGCTGCGCCATCATCATCAATATCATCATGACCATCGCCATCATCATCATCAAAACCAGAAAGACAGAACCCCCAAACAGAAAAGTAATTTAATCTGTTAAAGTACTCTGAAAGAGGAGACGGCACACAAAAACTGAAAAAAAAGCTGAGTACTAAAAAAAAAATTTAGGAAAAATAATTTTGAAAAGAATATTAAACACCCTCTTTGCTATTGGACCCTTTTATTTAAAATCCGACCCCCCCCCCCCAGCTAACAGGCCTACAAAATAAAAGCAGTTATTTCCTTTGAATCCACTTTTAGCGTAATGCTAAAATTAGGCAACACCCCAGGGATTGCCCCCGCTTCCATTTCGACGCAATGTGCCGCACTGACCGACTGAAAAGTGTCAATTGGACTGCCAAAGTCTCTACCAGATTACCTGTTCCCACCATCGAAAATGCCACAACACTTCGCATATACGGTAAATAAAATTCTCAAACTGTCACGGTTGGGGGTCAGGATTGTGATTCTAATGACCGGGAAAGTTATGAAAAACGGGTATAGAATGATACATGATATAAGATACGGGATAAAATTGTAATGGACGCCACAACACCGAGTATGCCTATGTTCAAGTCTATAGCGAAATAGCGCAGCCACAGATCATTAAAATTCCAAGGTGCTAACCTTGTGAATTCGTATGATCTGTGGGCCGTCGGCGCATTTCGCTATAGAGTCACATAGGCTCCTCGGGGAGTTGTGCGAGCCATTACAATTTTATCGTATCTTTATCATGTCACTCAAATATACACCGTTTTTCATAAACTTTCCAGGTCACTTTCGACAAATTCTGACACCCAACCGGTGAACGTTTAGAATTTATTACAACCGATTATAATGTCCGTAATTTGTTTGCCTGTTGGATCGGGTAGGAGGAAAACAGGTGAAATCTGGTGCGACACTTTGGCACCTCCAATTGCACTTTTCAAATGTCGGACAGTCGGCAATTGCGAGAAATGGAAGCAGGGAAATCCTGGGGTGTTGCACTAATTGTAGCATTACGCTAAAGGTGGGATATGACGAATTAAGGAAATACCTGTCTTAGCTTTGTAAGGCTGTTAGCTGGGGGGGGGCTGGAGTTTAACTCGAAGGGGTACAATAGCACAGAGGGAATTATAATCTTATTGTCAAAATTATTTTTCCTACATTTTTGTTTACTTCTACTCAAAGTTAATTTCAGTTATTTACAGTCTCATTTTCAGAGTACTTAACAGATGAATTCCTTTCCTGTTTATTCTGCATTTCTGGTTTTGTGATGATGATGGTGATGATGGGTCATGAATGATGAGTGATGGATGTGATGTCGAAGTTCAGGGTTCCGCGCTTAGTTCCTGCTAAGCATAATCCCACATATTTCTTTAAACATGTTGTCATTAACGGCTTGGGAGTTCTGACAAATAACAAACTGTTAGTATAGATCCTTTTATTGCCTGTCCACCTACCTCACTTGTCGATCTCAAATTCCCTTCAAAGAGCGAACAATCCCTGCTTGCACTATCAATCACAAAGTTTATAACCAATAACAAATGTGCGAATGACATATGTTTGAAAAAACACTCAAAAGAAATATAAATCCAAAATTTGAACAAAATTGCGACTTACAATCATCTTCATGTTCCAATTGCATTGAGGCGAAGCACTAATCGACAATTGGCACCAGGAGTCTATGCAATAGTCACACGGGTCACCCACGTGTTCGTTTGTTTATCAACAAGGATTATAATTTTCTCTTGTTTTCTTATCAGTAAGTACCTGAGTCCTTAGCCCTTACGTTCGAAACTAAACAAAACATGGACGGCTCAAGTGATAGCAGCACACTTTGTAACGGCCGTGCGTACATTAGAGGCTCAGGGATTCAGTGGTCCAGGGTACCGGTAAGTGACCTTCCGGATAAAGGTCCACATTTTGATTCAGGCCGGTATTTCCAGCCAGTCTTGCACGAGAAGGTTGTTTCCCGATAAAATTAGGAATTTCTACTGTTTTTCGCGAAAGAAAATTGGAGTATTAACTCTTATATGGTAATTATATTATTATAAGGGGAACACATATATCAACTCGATCTGAATTGCTTGTGATTTTTGTTCGTCTGCAGTGTGAAAAATTGGCTCTTGAGATTGGCTGTATGTAATGAAACACCGGCTAAAGGCAAAAGGATCTACGGTATGTATTTGCAGCAACTCCACATCTCCGTTAATGACACTGGTTAAAAGAGAAGTGGAGTTATGCTTAGACAGACCTAGGTAACGTCGCGCTAGGCGGCAACGCGTTTTGCAAGCAAGATATGACGAATTTGTTCTTTATGTGAAGCCCACACGAAAAATAGCGTGAGATAAATCAAAGGGGGTTTCTTGCGCACAGCAGAGGAAAGAAAAAAATATCGCGCCCGAACCCACGCTTTTTTCAAGTTCGGACAAGTGACAAGTCTGTCGGTCATCCTTGTAAAATAATAAAATGCATTAGGCGTAAATTAAATACAGAAGCAAGCTCTAATTTTTAGCCGCTATGTTGTTCTGCAAGCGGAGATAGATCATAGGAGGTTGTGAAACACAAGACGGCAGTGCAGTGGAGACATTGTTTCACAGACTGAGTCGTTCATTTCTTGGCAGATAATGAACTACCACTTGCTAAAACAACAAGACGCTGGTGAGGTAAGCAAAAATATAATATTAATACTTAAAAGTAATGTTGAAACTTGATTTTAAACAAAACCTTGAAATCTGCCCGAGAGTACTCAGCGAGGAGAGTAGTCTGTTGTTTTCTTTGATGGACGTGCTTTGACCGCCGAGTTGAAAAACCGACAACAATGTAAAATAAACCGAGTCTAAGCACGTGTACCTTTAACAAACGTCTAGTCAGCATGTATTTTTATTAGTAATTTGATATTCGCCATCAATCGAACGAATCCCATTTTACATCTGTAGGTAAACTTACACATGGTTAAGGGCTTTGAGGGTTTTTGTTTTCAAAAACGTGCCCACTGGGAAAATCACGGCTTACTTGCAACTGCATTGCTATTTGGCGAAAATTCATGCCATCACACTGTACACGTACACGCAAGGTGTTAGCGCTGAGAACCAGGCTTAGGGTTTTCCGAAGAAAGAAAATGCCGCGCGTGGGGACCTTGGTCTGTTACCCCATATTATCCAATCGGAGCGGAATATCACGGGGGCGTTTTTGTTGGTTTGTACAGATTATCCAATCAAAAAAGCGAGTTTACACAAACCTCAAACGTTGCCGCCAGCTGCCATTGCTGTAGGGTGTTTCTCTATTAGCCAATCACACCGCGGACTGTAACTTGACGTCCTAAATAAAAATAGGACTGATTGGCCACTTATACGAGGTGATTTTTCCCGGAGCCAGGGCGTTGATTTATGATTGAATAAATTAAAATACATAGTTTTGTTAATTGTTGGTTGTATATTATATAGAGGAACCTTTCATTTAGGTCTTGCCTTTTATCTTTTGATAGAAAAAAACTATAATTATGATAATAGTAATGAATAGAATTGTGAAATTATAAATTGATGGTAAACTGGGGAGGCAAGGGATACATTTGGGGCGAAATCATCATCTCTCTGCCACCCCTTATTTATTAATTTATTGGAAACACTTTGTAACAGTGGCACACACTTATTATTCCCCACCACACCCCTGCTGCTGCAGTGTCACTATTAAGTAGCAATTTATTCCCGGTTACAAACAGTTGTCTTATTCCCTTCTTATTACAAAAATATAGCCATCAAAAATTAATGTGCCATCTGGGCAATTTTTCAAACTGGCAACCTCATTATTGTCCAGCACTGTCTGACTGTCTAGGCAGGATTAAGGCGGCAACCATAGAGTTTACTTAAATAAACTATTTAGCTCCATGGTGGCAACTGGTAGTGGAACCTTCTTCATTGTCTTGCTTAAATGTGAACCGGCAACCACAGCAATGTGGGGAGTGCCATGGGACCCCAGCTCCCTCACTGTGTGGAAACTCACCATTTTGGTAAGCCAAGTAAAATATCTTTTTTGGGGTTAATTCAGTGACATATTAGTCTTAATCTCATATTTCTTTTCATGTTGAAACCATACCTCTTTCACTTAAGTGATTAAAATCATCTATTTTAGAAGATTTAAAAAAAATTCTATTTTCCTAGTTAAGGTGATGGACTTTTGTCAGCCACTGACCTCCACATACCTATTTCTTTATCTATTTGGGAGAAGATCAAGGTCACCCCAAATTAATATAAACAGCACAAATTTTTGTCCAAATACCTTTTTTTTAATATTCTGACCAATCTTTTGTTGTTTCAGTCCAAATTAGTCTTGTAAAAACTACCAAAAGCACCTTGGTGCTTGTATGTTAAGGGGCGGTCTAATACTTACCTGACGTAGACTCAATATAACTATTGCACCCTCTCTGGGGATGCAGAACCTCCAAATATACTCCTAAACTAATACCCATACCCAAAAGGGGTGTGTTTCCCCCGATGTGACATATTACCCATACTCACCACCGCATCCATCGTTCCTTCTTCAGCTGACGCTAAACCATAAAGGCGGAGTTCGCTCAGGAGGACTGGGATGGGAGGGAGTCTACCTCAGGTAAGTATTAGCCCGCCCTTAGTACATCCAGCGACCAAGGGGGTGCTTTTGGTAGTTCGTTCGGTGACCTTATACTCAATAAAATTGCATCACGTCAGACTAGCCCGAAGACGAGGACGGGGTGATCGAACTCAGAGCCCCGAAAAGGGAGCACAAAGAGAAACACCAAAAGAAAATAAACTCCTTACAGTTTAGGCCAAAGACTAAGGACAGAAAGTTGGCCTGTAACAGTAAGGTACTTAACACAATAAGCTTAAAACCCAAAATGCGGTGAAGCTCCACTGATGAAGCAGCAATAGAAAACTTGACCTACTCATGACAAACTCAATCTAAGATATGTCTCAAGAAGGCAGTTTCGGAATACCACCAGACAGTCTGTATACCATAACATTAATTGTTACCCCAAGCAATTTCACTCCACGGCGGTGATAAGCGTGATTCACGCACGGCTTTCCTAAATTCACTCTTGAAAATAAAAGTCGGGAGTCAATTTCACGCACGGGTTTTTCGGATCCGGGTGACTCAAAAGGTACATTTCAAACCCAGCCGCCACTGCTAAAACCCAATGCATCGCCGGTTTATCTTGCCGACGCACACTAAATCTCCCGACTGTCCGCACACCTCATAGAACTGGCCTACACTTCACGGTTATTTTATGATATTCCGAGGAGGTGGACTGTATTATATTAGCACCCACTTATCACCTAGTTCTGCTAAGCATCACCCACATTATGTCTTTAACCGTGTCATTAACGGATGTGGAGCTCTGCAAATACATACGTAATATACCTTTTGCCTGTCACCTACCTCAACTTCGTCGATCTAAATTTCGCCTCCAAAAGGCGAACAATCCCTGCTTTTCCCCGTATCAATCACAGGTTGACACCATATACAATGCATGAAAATATTTAAAAAACTCAAAAGAAATATCAACACCAAAGTTTTTGAACAAACTTGCGACTAACAAGTCACTTCAGTGTTCTCAATTTCATTAGGGAAAGCATAATCGACAAGGCCCCGAGTTATTGCAATACGTCACACGGGTCACCCTTTTTTCTTTTTATTATCAAACAAGGATTAATTTTCTCTTGTTTTCTCCATTAAGCCCTGATTCCCCTAGCCCCTCGTTCGAAACTAACAAACCTGACGGCTCAAGTGAATAGCAGCACCTTGTAACGGCCGTGCGTATTTTAGAGGCTCAGGGATTCAGCATGGTCCGGTGTACCGGTATGTGACCTTCCTGATCAAAGGTCACATTTTTTTTTTTCAGGCCGGTTTTCCAGCCAGTCTTGCACGAGAAAGGTTTGCTTCCCGATAAATTATAAATTTCTACTGTTTTTTCGATAAAAATTTTGAGTCTAACTCCTGAAAAGGTAATATATTTTAAGGACCATATATATCAACTCGATTCTGAATTGCTTGTGATATTTTGGTTCGTCTGCAGTGTGAAAGGTTGGCTCTTTGAATTGGGCTGTAAACACAGGCTAACAGGCAAAAGGATTCCGATGTAATTTCAGAACTCCACATCCGTTAATGACAACATTTAAAGACACTACCAGGGATTTATGCTTAAGCATAACTAACTTATCACCCACTTATCACCATCCTCTCAAACAATGAGAGAGGACAGACTTCATCGGTATGTTGCTTTCGTGGTCGAGTGCGTCTGCAATTAAATATTAGGAACAATACAATAACCGAGAACCGCAGACCCAACGATGCACGTATGGTGGTCCAACATTTCTCATCATTTATGCTATGGTGTCTCCCCGGGGTAATCCCTAGCGCGATTGCACGTAAACAATGCAATGACGTTGAATAAAGACGAATCATCTTCTGTTATTGTGCAAATAAGTGTGTGTTTAGTAGATTCAAGTACAAATTAATTCGTCATCCCTAATTGTCATTCAATTAAATATTTAAGAACTGCCCTTGCAATGGCCTGGGTATTCATTCCTTACCAAACTTTCGTCAGCTTCACATAGCCGTAAATATTCTCCGAGCGTCGTCAATATAGTTTTGAACATTTACTTCACAGTGGAATTTCTGACTGGCGTTCCCACCGGCCCGCCAAGCAATAAACGATATGACAATACATCGGTTTGCGTCATCGAAGTTTCGTCAACAACATCTACGAAATCTTCCAATGATGTTCCACCACCCACCGAAAGCTACCAACACCAAAACCACGCGGCATGGAAGTAGTGGAAACTTATTTTCTTGGCTTGAAACGCGGTGAAGATAAGGATGGTAAAGCTATGGCCTACTGCAAGATATCCGGTCCACTGGTATAAGACTAAGGGACTGGCCACTGGGTCAAGCAACTTGCAATAATTTTCCATCCAACTTCAGCAACATTAAAAAAAACGTATTAGACCATGTTGGTCTTGTCGAGGCCAAACTTTTGGAGAAAAAGGGTTAAATCCATCAACATCATTGCCGAGGAGATCCCCGAAGAATTAGAAAAGGAGAACGCCGGATGCGTGAACAGAGCTATGAACTCATTCATTTTCTCACCAAGCATGGCCTGCCGCTCAGCGTTACAACTATTGCTATTGATTTGCAGTTAAGTTTGTTTTATTTTAATGTAACAAATTTTCATGTTTGATCATCCTATAATCCACATGTTTTAATGCGGCCAACGATTCACAAACACGCCACATCTTTGGTTTTTGTCCAGTAAAAAAAAGTAAATCACTTTGTTAATGATACACTATTTTCGTTATTAAAATAATCATAGTGCCTATAACAACCGTATTATAGTTTGATTTTATGTGAATGAAATCTGCCAACCATAGTTTATTTTTAGCTGCATTACCTCTGATTGCGTATTGCCGTGGTTTTGGTATAGAATAGTAAGATAGTTGTATAATTTCATTATCCGCTGGTCCATTGTTATTGTAAACGGCTTTTACTGAACGGGTAAATGATATTTAAATATAGGAACACTGGTTTGATTCTGTCATAATTTGTTCCCCGGTTTAAAATATTTTAAAGATTTATTAAGCACGCCCTTACTGAACTTCCAATTCCTTTTTTATTGCTAAAAATTGCCGAATTCTGTAATAAACATGTATTTCTTTTAAATTGTCGTATACTTAAGGCAATGAATTTGGTGAAATATATACCCTGGTACTAAATAGCGTAAAATATGTACCATTCTAACTATATGCTCATTTTTTGTTATTATACACAAATCAGAATGGTCATTTACAAAAATAGGGCAAAGTTTTAAAACCGCCCACTGCCAACTTAGAATGGAATATTGCAGACTTTTTTGTTGCCTAAGGCAAATGGTGTAAGTTTGAATAGGACGGTGACCTCATTTTTACTTTTTTCTGCAGAAAGCAAATGGAGCCACCAAGTTCGATAACGGGGAGACGTACACCAGCGCCAAGTCTCATGAAAGATGTGGACGCGACAACTACAGTCCTATCGACAAAGTTCGACAACTTCAAGACTCCAAGTTTATCGGACTTATCATCGATGAAAGTACGGATGTTACCGTGCATAAGAAGTTTGCTTTTACTCACGTCTTAGTTATCGACGTCAAACCTCAAGTGATTTATTGTGGTGACTTGTTAGGATTGGGATGGACATGCTGTTCAATATTAAGGAACTTGAACATTTGTTGCAAATAAACGGCAAATCGCGTCTATTACAGCGATGTGCTAGTGTGTTATGAGGGGCAAGAATGAGGGTGTTGGTGCCATTTGGAAGCGGCTCATCAACCACGTCTTGTTGCATTGCCTTGCACATCGTCTTGCTTTGGCCGCAGCTGATGGCTTGCGAGACGTGCCAGGATTTGAGGAATATCAAAGTACTCTTAGGCAGGTCCTACCACTTTTTTTGCCAATTCTTTCCCCGTGCCCGTTACACAATTCTCTCCAGGGCTTTACAGGATGTTTTGGGATCGGCGCCGATTCGGAGGACACTCAGTTTAGGAAGTTGGCGTTGAAGGAGCCCGCATGCTTCCGATGGTTATCCCTTCCAAGATGCCAGTTTTCTGGTTTTTTCCTGGAAATCCGGGTTTTTTTAACAACAACCCAAAAAGTCCGTTTTTTTTTTTTCCGTTTTTTTTTTGTTGTTAGTACAATTTCGCAAAACATGTTTTCCGGTCGTCTGATACCAAAATAATAAATGAAGTTGATTACGACGAGCAATTAGTAGTGCTATTGTTATAATGGCCTCCATTTTTCTGATTAAACTTTTAAAAATATTATTTTCTCATTTTATTTGAGAAAATTTCTCATGGGAAAAGCACTTTGTTTACTATAAATAGAGAAAAGGGAATTCCCAAGAGTGTTTTTTCTCTTTGGCAAACTGTTTAGATTGCACAATAGGGGAAGTGTGGAAGTCACCAGATGCTAAACTTACAACTTGTTATTTTTGAGATCAAAATATTGCAGAACCTAGGGATTCCCCACAGAGTTTATATATATGAATTGATGTAATTCGGTGATATAATTCCGATTGGTCAGCTGTGTAAGTAGGTTTATGTCTGATAATGAGTATGATTTATTGTTAGAAAGGGGATCTATCTGTGAGTAGTTAAAATACTATCACTGGAAGGACTCGATGATGCCACAGTTAAATCATAAAGCTGAACTATAGCTCCTCGAGCTATACACCAGTATAATTATAGCTAGTTTTTAACTCTACAATAATGGTAGATTGGAGTTCTACCTCTAGTGCCAGGATTTAATCTTTTGGATGCCGCCGGAGCTTTGATAGCTAAATTGGTCTGCTGGTCCGTCGTCTTTAAGCCAAAGAAGCTTCATTTGGATCAAAAGGGATTTCCAGTCTGTGGTCCTATATGAGGAAATAGCGACAGACTGATTGTGGTATATTACCTGGATTTTATTATTGTGGAACATTTGTCCGAGGGAAAGCCCCGTCGTCTTGAACTGCGGCAAATTACCTTCAGGAACTGAGAAGATTCCTCTTGGAATTATTACCTGAGTTTTGTATGAACGTGTGCGCTGGTCATTTTTGGAGTCTTCGCTGAGAGACATAGTCCAGCGTTGAACTGCAAACGCTCTTTTGAACATAAGTATCAGTTTATAAAATAGTGTGTACTTGTTTTGGACTCCCCAAATTCCTTGAATCCTGAACCAATCAGTAACGATCATTAAAACTGTTTATGATATATAATTCATATCACTGTGGCACAAGGCTCATTTAGTTGTGTTTAAAAGTATTTCTGCCTTAGGCGTCCACGAGACGTAACACTATTATGCTCCCCCTCCGGCAACTCGAATTTTACACTGTCGTTGTTCTCCGACTCGATCGCACAAACCGTACCATTCTACCAGAAAATTTATGATGGGTCCGTAAGGCGATCATCCTACATGCGCGTGTAAGGAGTTGATCACGGGCGGCGATAGTTTATGCGGGTTTGCCGATACCGTTTCGGTAGGAAAAATGGAAAATTTTAAATTTGTTAACGATTGATATTTACAAGCGATAGAAAGAAGATAAAGAATAAATGGAACTGGCCATGGTTGAAGAGAAAGATGACACGGGCTATTTTTTATCTCAAGTACATGATGAAAATGAACAACTGGACTATTGGTGCATATGACATGTATGACATGGATGGACCGTCACAATGATCACTGATCATGGTTAGAAACGCTCGAATTTGGATCGTCGTGGAAGAAAGCGCTCAAAGTCAAATGGTCACGCAATAACGATGTCAGAAAAGCAACAGGGAGGGCATTGGGAAAGATTTACCAGCTGTTTTTTCAATCCCTGTTGTGATGACTTAACAGAACATCATCTGGCAGGCTAGGTAGGCATGTCAGCCCTCATGTCAATGCATTTTATCAGTCTGACTCTTGAATTATCATGAACAGCTGATCTTGAAATGACCATGAAATTTGTCAACATATCAGAATATTTTTCAATTAAAAATTCCAACCATTCTGTTTGAAATGTCACTGTAATTTTTTTCAAAAAATTTTACTCCTATTGACTTTCTAGGCTAGGTGATTTAAAAATGCTAAAATCCGAGCTCAGGGCCGTGCCCCTGGACCCCACGCCAGGGCTCTTCCCCTGGACCCCCAGTGGCTAAGGCGGTGGGCCCCTGGACCCCCGGCCAATTTTCAGGGTTTTTTCAATCAGGTGCTGGCATCCTCTGTTATCCTTCACAACGCGGTTAAGGCTAGTCTGGATGTTTACCCCACACCCCGCTGTAGTCAGCGCTTTAGAGCACGAGGCACAAAGACAATGGCCCGTCCGTTTGACGCGGAAGCCAAAGGTCTAGCCACCAAGATGAAATCTGTGCAGTTTGTGTTTACAACTTGTTTTTTTTGCTTACGAATTAAGTCTATATGAGAGTGCTAACGAAGTAAGTCTATAAGAAATGCTGGGTGATAATCAATAGGCCATCAACTAGTTCCCATTACTCCACAGTATTAAAACCACCAGTTATATTGAGGAGTTGAGCAAAAGGTCTTTAGCCCAAAACATTCACCCCCCTTGAAATACATTAACACGCAATAAACAGGGCATAACTACAAGAACGCCCAGAAAGTGTTACACTGTAACACAGTGTAACACATTTCTTGTAGAAAACTAAAATCATAGCCAATACTCTTGGTTCACTGTGTTGTCTGGCGACTATTTGCATGCTGTTAGTAAGGTCTTCTACCAAGAACAGGGCACCATTTTTGGGACATCAATGTCCGTACTTTTAGATATACACCACATGTGCTTATGTTTAGGCCGGGAGGTTTATGTTTTGGCTAGAGTGAACCTGACACCTGCAGTTCTTTCATATAGGAATGCCCTACTTAATTTTCCAGCTAGGTATAGTTAGTGGCATAACTGATTTTGTCACACTGGGAGTATTACCTCTTAATTTAAAGTGTTCTTGTAGACAACTACAAAATTTGCTTTTTTTCCTTTAGGACCATTTCCAGAGACCCTACTTTTTCATGTCCAAACCCATGCTACCAATTTTCTTCAAAACCCGCTCAAAAAGTAGCTGGGAATGGAGGGAGATCGCAGCTTAATCTCTGAAATTTTTGAGACCTAGTTTCGTAGAACCCCATGTTTTTGGGCCCTCAATCAAGCCCTTCCTATCCTCAATTCATCTATATTTTGCGTTTAATCCCTGATCTACCCACGTACCTTAAAGCATAATTTGTGCAAAAAGTAGGTTTTTTTAACCTATATTAGTTAGTCGTGTAGCGTTTTGCTGCTCCTTGGTTGATGCATACTGAAATCAGTGGTTGACACGACAAGTCAGTATTCCCCATGGTGGTGTTGGAGTTGATGGTTGATGGTTGGGGTAGTCATGTATTGATGAATACAGGATCCAATGGGTTATGTGGTTTGGTTGGAGCCAGTGGTTTGATGAATAGTGGCGTCACGGGGATTCATTTGTTGCCATATTAGGCACATTGCATTTAATTTGGAGCCATTTCTGTATTTTTGTTGTTGTTTTTTGTCTTTTATTTCTGAGGAATTTGCCATGTTTAAGAAAAAACTATGTAGAATGTTTCATTTGTTCTAGATATCCAAGTATCCAAAATCATATGTTTGTTTTATAACTAAATAATTGGACAATCAAGTATGATTTGCAACGTCTTGGACTGCATTTGCCATTGAGCATTTCTTTTCTGGGAACCTTTTCAATTTTTTTTTTTTTAATTAAAATTAAAAAATAAAAAGTTCAATTTTACATTTAGGTTTTTGGACTACTACTGGGAACAAACTTGATTTTTTTGTTTTGGCCTTAACAAAGAACAAATTTCACTGGCTTATAGGCCTATAAAAATATTAAATAATAATTAAATTAAAATAAATTTCATATAATATCTAATATATATCCATAATAAATAAATATCCCAACATCCTTTTCGGAAAAAGACTACTACCTGACGATCACACACAGCAAAAAAAGGTGGTAGCGTTTTTTTTCTTGTTTAGATCTAGGCAATTTTCCCCCAAAAACAAAAGGGTCCTCACCGTGATTTTTTTGAAAAGTGGAAAAAATCAGTTTAAGGGACGTTAGGAATATGAGAATTGTCACTTAAATTGTTTGTTTCCCTCATGGCACAACTCACCCACACCGTCTGAGTAAGCCACATGCAATCCTTGATGCTTCTCGTTTATGGATTCTTTGGCCTTCCTGACAAAACTGAGCAACATTTCAAGCTTGAGCTGTAGATGTTACCGTTTATTGAACCTATGCTTAAGAGTACTCTAGGAGTGTTGGAATTACTCAAGACCACTTAATGGGGCATATTTGGGTGGTGCATATGAAGATGTTGAGAACGGGACTGTACAGGTGGGATCAAGTAGTAGATCGCCAAGCAGCAAAGGATGAAATTCAGCGAGAGGTGAATGAATATCTCACCAATTTGATCACGAATTTGGAGAACCGTTTTGATACGGCATCAATGGAAACGATCTTAGCAAGGGCCAGGTCCTAAATTCCAGCACCTGTCCTGCAACGTCTGCTGGCTGATTGCCCACGGTACGCGTGCCGTTGAAGTGTGATTTAATTTTTGGATCTGATATTGAAACAAGCTAAAGAGGTAGATGGTGTAAAAAATTCAGGGTTATCACTGCTTGTAGTTGATGTGGAAAGGCTCAGAGAAGACCGGACATGGCAGTCAAACGATTTTTGAAGAGTTCAGGTTTCAAGTTTTAGCTGAATGCATGTGAAACAGTTTGTAAGATGCAGGACAAGTTTACAGATTTTGCCATTTTGGCAGTTTAGGTCAGGTCGTGGTCCGGCACGTCCGTCGCATGCGATGCGCGGATTTCAGTTCAAAACAGACTTGCCACCAAATTTAGATCGCGGTTACTCCCGATACGTGGCCAAAATTATGAGCATCGTTCAGGGCCGCCCACTAAGGAATTTGATGTTCGGGCAGCTGTGGTCAAATTCAATGGAATCAGGAAAAAACTGTAAAGTTACTCTATGTATCATTAAATTAACTGGTTAAACTTTAGGTGCTATTTCCTTTATTTTAATTTAGCATTATTGTTATTCTTGAGATAATCTTAAAATCAAACACTGAGTGACTAAAATTAGAATCAAAAACTGTCGTACAAGCCGTGTTTAAATTCGCAAAGGGTCTCGGCAAAACATGCGGTATTGTGCTTCGTCCAGTGTACCTTATTGTTGTGTGTGAAGTGGGTTTCTTATCATTTCATCGTTAATCTAGTTTGTTTGTTACTTTTTGTAGCAATATGTGTTGTGATTAGAATTCATTCACTAAAAATCCTGTCGATGGGTCCACGTGCGCGCAAGCATCATCCATGATGTCACTCAGTCGTGGCATTGTTTACATTTTCATGTAAAAAATCTTAGCCTTGTGTTAAATCATTAAAGGGAGCGTGCGCGGGTGGATGGACCTTATATTTAAGTAATAAAACAGTTCAAAATACTTGACCATAAGTGATATACTTATAAAATACTGCCCATAAGTGATATTCTAAAAGTAATACAATTAAGAGACAGTCGTCTCTATTCTTTGTTATAAGTTGAACTTAATCACGACTTCAATCTGACAATCTAAAGGCTGGCATCGGCCAATCAGTCGGTGTGTGAAAATGGAGGCTCGCCGCATTTAGCGAGATTGTTAAGGTGAGGACTTAATTATATCGTTATTCCAAAAGTATAGCCAGTCAATATAGAAAAACATGAGGGGTAGCAGCTGCGTGGTAAAAGAAAGGGGTACAGTAAAAGCTAATTGGACCCTTAACCCCACCTTTGTCTGAAACAAGGGGTCCAAACCAGAAAACAAGGGGTCCAACGTGGTTAAATTAAGCGGTAAAAAAAAGAAAAATTGGTTCGCGAAACGTTAAGCTATAGCTATATCTCACGTCATGATCGGGAAGTGTAACGGTACCTTACCACAGGGATGAATGGGCAGATTGGGGAGTGCACCTCTAAAAGGCTCTAAGTTTAATCATGGAGTTATTACAGTAAACTATAATAATTAATATAATAATACTATAATAAATCCATGGTTTAATTCACTTTAATCCAAAGGCCATATCTCGACCTGTCCCGTATTTTGACGAATGAAAAATCAAAATCAAAGAGAACTCAGTGCAAACACTTTTGAAACAGAAAGTTAACACAAGCAAAGAAAAAAAACGGCACCAACGGAATGACCAACTTTTATCCCATGACAAAGTTTCATAAATCATATGCTTACAAGCATTTAATAAAATGCATTGTAAGCATATTACATAATGCTTTTTTAATATCACTTTGAAAGAAAACATTCTAAATTTTTAGAATGTTTCTTTCAAAGTTCGTCCTTTCAGTGCATCCTTTTCCATCTTCGCATCTGAACATTTTTGATGGCAGCATACACAAGGGCCGCTGTACTAACTTATGTAGGACTTAGCTAGCCTTTTAATAACACTTTCATAACAGAAATACATCGCTTTTAGAAAAAAACGGTTTTCCTTTGAACACATTCTATCCAAAACACCCACTAATCAACAGAAAAACATTCGCTGCTAACACTTCTCAGGGTTTTGCATTTTTTAAAAGGTTTAAAAGGAGAAATTGTTAAGGGAAGTTTCACATCAACTAATCACGTCCGGCCGGCCATTTTAGACTCCCTAGTGGCTGAATTTGAGACTTCCTTAGTATGGCATTGAATGTGTTCAGAAAGGTTCACGTGGACAGTATCACGTTGCCGATTGGCTAAGCTGCAATTTTGCAATTTATGGAAATTTATCGGCAAAACATCAATCAACATGGGCAGTTTTATGGCTGACGAATTTGTTGAATGGATGATCTGCCAGGTACGGCAAAGAAGTCGGCGACCAAACTGGCATGATAAATATTAATGTTGTTGAATCAGTACACATTTTTTTTGATCCCTCTGGTAAGAAGTAAAAAATTGTGAGATTTTTAATTCTTACAGAGTAACACGAGTGGGGTGTTTTACCTGCATCCAGATGAAATTTTTGACCCCCAAAACCCCCTTGATTGTGAAAATTCAGTGCGTCCATAATGAGCTAATTTTCCAAAAATCGGCGTCCTGGACGTAGAAACGCGAAAAACGCGAACCCCTGGGAAACATGTTACTCTTCTCTTCATAATGATATATAGTAAAATGTTGTCTTTTCAATATCTCAAAAATTATTTTGGAATCTGTTTGTATCGACTGAACGTTGTTCGGCAGAGACTTAGTAAATCACTTTCTGTCTGTCTGTCTGTTCGTCTGTCCGTTTGTCTGTCTGTCTGTTGTCATTCTGTCGGTCGTTCTGTCTGTCATGCTATCTGGGTGCTTGACGTCCGTGTTCACGGGCTTGTGTAACGATTTATGGAGTTCCGTAAGGGCTTTGTTGATGTTGTAACTTGGGGGAAAGAAGTGGTCCACGAGTTCTCGACCTGATTCGATTTTGGGCCGTTAAAATATGCAAATTAAGTATCTCATTGCATAATTAACGAAAATTTTCACGCACGGCTTGGTACAAGTTTCGGAGTTCAGTAAGGCGTATGATGATGTTTGTAATGGTGGCACCCTCGCGGAGACGGGCTGGAGGAGAGTTCTCGAAACTGATTAGATGCGGGCGTATTTTCGGGCAAATTAGTATGCAAATTGAAGCTAATTAATATTGCAAAAAACAGCTAATGCTATATTTGAAACGGTTGAATTGGATTACAGAAAAAATTCCTTTCACTGCATGAAAGCCTATTTCATGGTGCGCATCTTTTTGCCATTTGAACGTGTGTGATACATGCGGCTTGGTATGCAAATGAGCTAATTAAATTGCGTAATTACTGTTCTCTGAAAAACCGTACATAGGATGGCAAACAAAATTCCTTCGCTGCAGGAAAGCGAAAAGAGTACTATATGCCATGCATCTTTTTTGGGGTGAATCATAAGATGGGGGTCAAAAAGGGGTCAAAGTGCAATTGTGGACGATTAAAAGGGGCATTTTTTGATTACAATTGATTAATTAAAAATATGCCTTAATTGCGTGATCACTGAATTGTACATGGAATATGCAAAATTCCTTCGCTACATGAGACTTATATGCGTTACATCTTTTGTATGAAATCACAATTGCGGTAAAAGTGCAAGTGGATCAATTAAAGGGGCCTTGTTGATGCAATTGATCAATTAAATATGCGAATGCTGTACGTTACATGGTACATTGGTATTGCAAAAATTTCTTTCGCTAAATGAGACTACTATATGGTAAAACATCTTTTGTGTGAATCATACTTGTGGTCAAATGCATGTCGGACACTTAAAGGGGCATTCTTTTGATTATTTTTAAATTGCCAAATATGCTAAATGCTTGGTCCATTTCAACCAAATTTTCTAAGGTTGTCAATGGTCGTGTGTATACTACACCTGACATCAAAAGAAATTCTTCACCACATGAAAGATCGTCTGGCATCATCTTTTGTGTGAATCATAATTAGGGTCAAAGTGCATGTGGGCGGCCAATTTAAAGGGCCATTTTGTTTTACAATTGACCTAATTAATTAAATATGCGCAGTTGCTGTTATAGCTGAAACAGTAAATGGGATATGCAATATTTCTGTGTTAATGGAGCAGGTGGGGTGTTGGGGAGGGGGCGGGGGGGGGGGGGGAGGGCGGGGGCCGGGGGGGAAGGCGGGGAGGGGGGGCGCGGGGCAGGGAGAGGCGAGGTGCGCGGAGCAGCGGGCGCGGGGAGCGGGCGGGGGGGGCGGTGGGCCGGAGGGGGGGGGGGGCGGGGGATGCGGGAGAATGGCGGGGGCGGGTGGGGGAAGGAGCGGGGGGGGGGAGGGAGAGGGGGGCTGGGCGGGGGGGGGAGAGGCCGGGAAGGGGTGGGGGTGGGAGGGGGATGGGGGGGTGGGGAACCGGGGTCGGGGCTGGCCCGTGGGGGAGGGGTGGCGGGGGGGGGAGGGGCGGAGGGGGTCGGGGGGGAGGGCGTGGGGAGTCCTCTCACTTCGGAGGGGCGAGGGGGGGGGGCGGGAGGGGGAGGGTGGTGGTGTGGGGGGAGGGGGAGGGGAGAGCTGGGGGGGGTGGGGGAGGGGGTGTACGCGGGGGGTGGGGGGAATGGGGGGAGGGGGGTTGGGGGGGGGGGAGGGTGGGTTGAAGGGGGGGCCGACGAGGGGAGGGGGGGTGGGGAGGGAGGGGGCAGGGAGGGCGGTGGGGGGCAGACGGGTGGGGGGGTGAAGGGGGTGGGGCTTCCCCGGGATGGCGCAGGTGGCCGGTGTTGAAAGGGTGTGGGGGGAGGGGGGGTGTGTATGAACGAAGGGTGTGGGGGAAGGGGGGTGGGGTGTTTTGTATGAGGTGTGGTGGGAGGGGTGGGGTGTTGCGGGATGTTGGGAAGGGGCGATGGGTATTGGGAGGGTAGTGGGGAGGGATGTTGAGGAGGGGTGGGGTGTGAGGGTGTGTTGGAGGCGAGGAAGGCGTGGGTGATTTGTTGAAGGGTGTTGGGAGGGGGTGGGTGTTGCGGGGGGTTGGGGAGGGGTGGGGTGTTGTGTTGAGGGGTGTTGGGGGGGGTGGCCGGTTGTTGAGGTGGTGTTGGGTGGAGGGGTGGCGGCGGGTGTTGGGGAGGGGGTGGGGTGTTGTTGGGCGAGGGGGTGGGGGTGGGGTGTTGAGGGGTGTTGGGGAGGGGTTGTTGAGGTTCAGTGTGTTGGGGAGGGGTGGGTGTTGGGGACGGGGGTGGGGGATGTTGCAGGGTGTTGGGGAGGGGTGGGGTGTTGTTGTTGAGGGGGGTCTGGGCTAGGGTTGGTGTTGCGGGGGGTAGGGCGAGGGGTTAGGAGTGTTGCGGTTGTGTTGGGGAGGGGGTGGGGGTGTGCGCGTGTGATGGGGAGGGGTTGGGTTTTGCGGTGGTGTTGGGAGGGGTGTTGCGGAGGGGGTGGGGTGTTGCGATGTGTTGGGGTGCGGGTGTTGCGGGGTGTTTGGGAGAGGGGGTTGGTTGTTGCGGTGGTGTTGGGGAGAGGAAGGGGTTGGGTGTTGCGGTGGTGTGGAGGGGTGTTGCGGGGTGTTGGGGAGGGGTGTTGCGGGGGGGGGGGAGCGGGGGGGGGGTGTGGGGAGGGGGTGGGGGGGTGTGGGGGGAGGGCCGGGGGGGCCGAGGTCTGTGGGAGGGGGGGGACAGGGGGCGGGATGGGGGGAGGGCTGGGAGGGGGGGGGGAACGGGGGGGGGAGGGGGTGGGGGTGCAGGGTGTGGTGAGGAGGGGGGGGGGATGGTGAGGGGTCGGGGTTGGGGAGGGGTGAGGGGGGTTGAGGCGGAGGGTGGGGAGAGGGGGGGGGGAGGAGGGCGGGGGGCGTGTTGCGGTGTGGTGCGGGTGTGGGGAGGGTGTGCGGCCGTGGCGGTGGGAGAGGGGGGTGGAGGAGTGTGGGGGGAGAGGGCTGGGTGTCTGGTTGAGGGGCTGTTGGGGAGGGGTGTGAGGAGGGGCCGGTGGTGGTGACTTGAGTGTGTTTCGGTGTTGGGGAGGGGTGTTGAGGGGGTTGTGGGAGGGGGGGTGGGGTGTTGCGGGCGTTGTGTTGGGGAGGGGGAAGGTGTGGGGATGGGTGTTGAGGGGTTGTTGGTGAGGGGGTGGTGGGGATGTTGCGGGGGTTGCGGAGAGGGCGTGGCGGTGTTGAGGTGGTGTTGGGGGGGGGTTAGGGTGGTTGAGGGGGTTTGGGAGGGGTGGCGGTTATTGAGGAGGGTTGGGGAGGGGGTGGGGTGTTGAGGGAGGGGTGTTGGGGAGGGGGTGGGTGTTGAGGTTGGTGTTGGGGGAGGAGGGGAAGGCTGGGGGGGGGTGTGGTGTTGTGGAGTGTTGGAGGGGGTGGGTGTTGCGGTGGTGTTGGGCGAGGGGTAGGTGTTGCGATGGGGTTGGCGAGGGGGTGGGGTGTGTTGAGGGGGTGGGTGGGGCTGGTGTTGCGGGGTCCGGTCTGTTGGGAGGGGTGGGTGGTGTGGTGTGTGGGGAGGGCGGTGGGGGTGGTGAGGGGGGTTGGGAGGAGAGTGGGGTGTTGGGGAGGGGTTGGGTGTTGAGGGGAGTTGTGGGGGGGGGGGGGTTGGGGGGATGGCAGGGTGTTGGGGAGGAATTGGGGGTTGCAGGGGTATCTGGGGGGGGTGGGGTGTTGCAGGGTGTGTGTTGAGGGTGTTGGGAGGGGGGGGGTGTTGGGAGGGGGTGGGATGTTGAGGGGTGGGGTGTTGCGATGTTGGGGAGGGTGGCTGGGGGGTATTGAAGGTGTTTTGGGGTTGTTGGGAGATGTGTGGTGTGTTGGCGGGGTGTTGGTGAGGGTGATGTGGGGTGTGAGGGTGTGTGGAGGGGCTTGTGGGTGTTTTGGCAGGGGTTTGTTGCGGGTGTTGGGAGGGGGTGGGGTGTTGTGGGGGTGGGTGTTGGTCGTGATGCGGGTGGGGATTTGTTGCATAGGGTGGGGTTGTTGTAGGGTATTGGGGAAGGGGGATTAGGGGGATACCTGCAACCTCCACTGTATCTGCGTGCAAACTTCTTTGGGAACATCTCTACGTGTACAGTTGGCAAGCTGGTGTGGCTCTTTGTCTTAACAGCTATACGCGAAAGCAGGCGAGACTTGTGGTTCGAGACCGCCTGTTTCAAGTAAGGCCCTAAAAAAAATTCCGTACTCAAGTGAAAAAAAATCTGGAGGAAGCACTAAGTTGATTCGCTTATGTGTGGGGATATATCGTGTTGAATAGGCCTTCAAATTTTTAATGCCTTAGTACAATTTCATGATCATCTTTATTATCCATGCTGTTAACATCAACGCAAGGTGTCACTTTCATTTATGAATTATCTTGTGATTTTGTAATTTACCACACGATATGCACAGTTGCAGATAAAGTTAAACAAAACTTTAATTTGCGAAACTTTTCGTTTTTAAAAAATGCACAAGAACATAGTATTTTGTAAATAACAACATTAGTTTTTATTGTATGCCTGCGCTATAGTCCAGTTGATTTGAAACATTGAGTTGCTCATTAAACTTTAATGCAATATAAAAACAGTACACCTGGACCTTACTGTTTACACCAAATCCTTGTTCATATATTAATATGTGGCATGGTAATTATCAATGTGTTCTTCACGGAATCTTCAAAAAAAAATCATGTTTGTAATGAATAGTTCACAAAAAACTGTAATGTGTAATTTTCATACCACTTTATTAATTTCTTGGTGTGTTTTGTTATCTACTTCAGAAGTTTGGCTAAGTTTTAATTCATGAATTAAATATTAATTTGTATATTATTGTTTTAAAAATGTACAAGAACATAGTATTTTGTAAATACATTAGCTTTTTGTTGTTTGCTGCTTTTAGATTGCCTGCCAATACCCAAAACTCAGGAAATATAAAGTCAGTTTACTGAAACATTGATTTGTAATAATAAAACATGTACACCTGAAACTACCTGTAATCCAACTCTTGTTCATATTAATGTTGTCATGGTAATTATCAATTGTGTTTTTACTGGATCTTCTAAAAAATCATATTATAAAGTATAATTTGTATTTTTGTAATGAAGTGTGCCTCACAAAAAAAGGAATTTGGTGCTCTTAATAAAATACTGACCAATATACATAAAAAATGGTTAATGTGTTCATTTGTGTTAATAGCTGAAACTTATTACTACAAAACGTACTGGAAAAAGTGTGGGCTACGCTAATTTTTCGCAATATGGTTCACTCTCAGGAATTTGATTTCACTCTTGAGATTGACATTTCAATCTTGAGAATTTTACCCCAAGATGAATTACTCTTGGAAAAAAATTGCAGTGAAATTGCTGTTAAAGGGGTGATGGCCCGATTTAAGTATATTTTGAAGTTTTCATTTTGATAGAATGGACTTCACCCCAAAACCCCATCTGTAAAGTTTCGCGCCGATATTTCAATCCGTTTTGATGTGAGGGCTAAAAACGTGATTTTGTAAAATTAATATTGGTCAACCAAAATGGGGCACATTTTCGCTTATCCCTAACACTGCAGGCTGTATATTGTGAGGACGTACCACAGATCACAATATACCACAACTTTCATCATACTTGCACTTCCATAGACCACAAACTACCACAACTTTCATCATACTTGCACTTCCATAGACCACAAACTACCACAAAATTTGATTGTGGTATATTGTGGTATATGCTTAGTAGTTAGATAAATCAGATACCAAATTGGAGTAACTCATCATATACTACAATATACCACAGTAATAAACAACAACAAGCTGCACCAAAGGCCACAGTGTACAGGGCTGCCAAGAGAAGTTGCGGGCCCAGGGGAACCTAGGTGTTATAGGCTTACATGGCGCGGGTCGGGTGCGGGATGTACATGGATGTACCACACTTTATATGTCAATGATAAGATCACATCCCACAAACTACCACAAAATATTGTAGGTTCTGCAACTATCATATACCACAATATACCACAATATTACCTTGTGTGCTTTTTTGTGGTCTAGAGCCTTGTTATGGCTATAACTTCCA
Source organism: Ophioderma brevispina (assembly GCA_023653785.1). Classification (NCBI taxonomy): domain Eukaryota; kingdom Metazoa; phylum Echinodermata; class Ophiuroidea; order Amphilepidida; family Ophiodermatidae; genus Ophioderma; species Ophioderma brevispina. The sequence continues at coordinate 62,189 of JAMKCH010054572.1, read as the reverse complement.
AACCAAACATCTTTTAGCCCTAAAATTTCACAGGGTAAATGAGAAAAATAGTAGCTTCTGATACCAAAATTTTGACCACTTCCGATAAATTCTGGGGTCCCTGGGGATGAGGCTATTAGAGATCGGGCCATGGACCTTTAACCTACAGTTTATAAGGGTCAAAGGTCAAAATAGGTAAACCCTTGAAACCTGGTCTTGCGTGTATACCATCATACATGATGTTAATCTTTTGTAAACACTAGTGTCATATTGACCTACATATGGTGATTCAGAGATCAAAAGGGTCAAATTTGAAACACGTTAAAATGTACTACAACATCATGTTTGTCTCTTGTGAACAATGATGACCCTCTTAGAATAGAAAACATGGGATCAACTATTGCAGAATTTATAAGCTCTTGACATTTCTACAAAAGACCAAATGAATAACCTTAGCTAGTGTTCAACTTCTGTTTATTATGGCCAATTCTTCCAGATGTCATCTGGATCTACTAGATCATTTAGGGTTTTTTAGGTATGCAATTTTCAGTGTACATGCAGTACAGCATAAATTATGAAACTTGGATGATGCAATTTTTTAATCGTACACGAGTGGACTTGTACTCCTCCAATCACAAGCATTGCTGTGCATTGTGAACAAACCCAATTTTAGAGCATTCAAAAGCTGTTTGATACAATTATAAAGATGGGAGAAAAAACCTAGACATACAAGACTAGTGTTACTGTGTAAATTAAACTCGCACGTCAGTTTGATTACATTGTACATTCTTAGTTTGGCCTTGGCTCTTATACTACACGGCCGGATTCTTACTCACGTGGCAGCCTATACGGCAGCTACACCATGTCTATACCGCGGCAGCTACTGCACAGTACACACTGGGCTAATTGTGAGGCAGTAGCTGCAAGATAGGGCTATGTGGCTACTCTGCTTTACCTACCCCAATGGCTACCCTGTAGTTGCCCACTAGGTGGAGAGAAGGTGGATGTTGAGTAGACAGTAGCGGAGTAGACACGCAGCTACCACGTAGCTACTCCTTGATTACCACGACGCCATTTTGAGAGTGGATGATAATTTCATGAAATGAGGGCGCTATACACTTGAGCTCCGTTTAGCATTTTTTGAATGTTTTTTAGGAAAATCATTACGAAATTCAAATCGGGCATCATCAAAAACCCCTATATTCCCGCACATGTAAATAAAAAATGCAAATATATGCCAAAAATATCAAAAAAACAGAATCGGCCATGAGAAATACCACGCGCGCTGAGAGCCGGTGTAACCACGCAGCTACTCCACGACGGTGCAGACAGCCGCTGGGTGTACACTATCCGTCTGTGCGGCAAAAATACACGGAATCCTGGCCGGCGAGTGTACGTCTAGTGGGTAGGTAATCTATGTCTACTCGGTGGTAGCTGTGTGGTAACTAGCATGAAGAAATTGGCCGTGTAGGCATGCATGCTTTGTTATAGAATGCCCATGACATGCATTTCCTCACCCCAGGTTGACAATAATTATGTGACAACCATGTTGAGGTGACAAAATACTCATCAGAGAATAAGAAGACTCAGAGGGTGTTTTGAATCAATCCCACAATGCACTGTAATGTGCCTACATGTATACTGTAGTAAACACATGTCAGTACTTAGGGGAAAAGTATCATAGAAGTTTAAGAACCACAAGACATTTCATGATCATGCTAAAAATTCTGTAAGTACTAATGATTTGTGTGCTAAAATGAGTGTAGAATTCAGGGTTTTTATGTGTTAAGAATAGGATTTTTGTGAGATTACATGACCTTATTGATGTTTAATTTCCCAAAACTGTTGCATTGTGGGATTGACTCAATACACCCTTTGAAGAAGACTCTACAGTGGATGGGGAGAGGAAAGCTACATGTAGTCCCCAGGAAATGCAAGCATTTTGAGGGTTAAATGATTCTGATCTTTATGACTCATGTCCTTTTTATGACTGAAAGAGTTAAAAGAACATGACTCTTAGTCTTAATGTGATTAAACCCTAGGCCCTGGTTCAAACTAGGAATGTTAAATGTTGCTATCCTGTTGTTACACATGGTCTAAATTTGGAGTGGGGGATTATGCTACATTTTCATAGGCATGTAGTGATCATTCGGGCAATTTAGTGTCATTGAAATTGATGAATTCCGTCATGCAATTACTTGTAATCAAAAATGCACATTTTATTGACTTAAATTATGGACCCTGTTTAAATTATAAGAAAAATTCAAAACCTGGCCAGTGACATGTTTGGACATGATTTAATTTAAAAAGTAAGGAGTAGAGATTTGAATTTGATTTGCTACTGTTAGCTGACTGCACCTTTTCCTGATTGAATGCTGTAGAATCATGTACAATCTAGTTTCATATAGCAAGTGTTAAAAATCACGGAATAGAAATTATCCTAATTGTATCTATCTGAGGACGGGTTGAATTAGAGTACGCTCGGCATGACACCTGGGAGGGGGATAATTTTCTGTCTGTCCATCCTTTGCTAAAATATATATACATGTATGTTTGTGGGTGTGTGTTTGGGCGTGTGTGTTGTGTGTGTGCGCACGCACTTTACAGATCATTGTGGGGGCCAAATCCAAAACCCGGTCAACCAAGTACCTTACATTTAAACTTGCTAAAGGAATAAAGTCCATCTGGTTCAAGAGCATACACTTTGAGGCAAATAAATTCACAATTTTTTTTTTTCTTCCAATGTGCCTTCTCAAATATTCCCAAAATGGCGGAAAAGATCAAAAGGCGCCTTCTGAGTGCGAGGACGGAATGTACAAATCTGTACAATTATTTATGATGAGGATGATTTGATTTTATAACTTTTGTATGTTATGGTTGCATGACTTAGTCATCCATAACTTACTTTTTAACAAATATCTAAAATGTGTTTCTAAATGAGAAAAACATCAAAAACACAAGCGTGTCAATTCCGTCCGTCGCAAATGTCCACTTTAAAAAAAACAAAAATATTTTTCAAAAGTATATTATCACATTACATTTTATTACTAAAAACTTATCAGTTTTTAGTGTGATAACCCTTCCATCAAAAAATTGGAAAATTAATTATACTACAGAAGGTACTATACATGGTGCCATTTTTTGCGACGGACGGAAAAAAAATGCGACGGAACCTGATTTTCAAGGTCAAAGTTCACAAAAATCTCAAAATTTTTAGCCAGAAAACATTTTTTGTTTTTTATATTTATTATAAATGATGTATAAAAGGTGATTATGATGAAAAATATAATTGGGCACTGAAAATTTTGAAAAAAATTCCGTCCGTCGCACTTCCGTCTATTGCAAAATAGTGCAAAAAACGGATGTTTAAAAAATAAGATAAAAAGGCGTGCTATGTTAATTTTTTTTATTTTAATTATTCTTACATGGATAATCAACTTGTTAACAAAAATATTGATGGATTAACAACATCAGAATTCCAGCACGACAGCATGAAAAATTGTTCCGTCTGTCGCATTCCGTCCGTCGCACTTGTATCTAATCGCTTTTGACGAGATTTCAAGTTAGCAGAATAATTTTCTCAAAAATATTTCTCTCACTTTTTACAGGTAAGAGATCTAACTCAACATGTATACTGATAATGGAATCAAGCTCCCCTTAATTTTGTCAATAATGACACAAGTGTTCAGAAGTTTTGGAAACCCACTTTTTGTCAATTCCGTCCGTCGCAATCATAAACTGTGTTGCCGTAGCAACATACTTGAACTTGACCACTTGATTTTTTTTTCATATTAAAGTATACAAGTTACTTATTCAATTCATGCAATTATTATGCCTAGGTTCAAGTGGGGGAATAGATACAAACAAAAATAACAGTCAAATTCCGTCCGTCGCAGAAACGGAGGTTTTGGATTTGGCCCTGTGGGGGTATTGGCAAGTACAGAGTTTACATTGTGAGCGATTTACATAGATGAGGGTACCCTAGGTTATGCTAAGATAACTCCACATGTATGTCTTTAACATGTCGTCATTAACGGATGTGGTGTTCTGCAAATACTACATACGTAATACCTTTTGCCTGTTAGCCTGTGTTTACAGGCCAATTCAAAGAGCCAACTTTTCACACTGTAGACGAACAAAATATCACAAGCAATTCAGAATCAAGTTGATATATATGTTCCTTATATAATATATTACATTTTCAGAGAGTTAATACTCCAAATTTTCTCGAAAAACAGAAATTCATAATTTTATCGGGAAACAACCTTTCTCGTGCAAGACTGGCTGGAAACCGGCCTGAATAAATGTGACCTTTGATCCGGAAGGTCACATACCGGTACCCTGGACCAACTGAATCCCTGAGCCTCTAATATACGTACGGCCGTTACAATGTGCTGCTATTCACTTGAGCCGTCATGTTTGTTAGTTTCGAACGAGGGGCTAGGGACTCAGGTGCTTACTGGAGAAAACAAGAGAAAATTAATCCTTGTTGATAAACAAACGAACACGTGGTGACCCGTGTGACGTATTGCATGACCTCTGGTGCCTTGTCGATTATTGCTTCCCTCATGCATTGGAACGCTGAAGTGAGTGTAGTCGCAATTTTGTTCAAAATTTGGATTTTATATTCTTTTGAGTTTTTTTCACATACCGTATATCCTCTTATCCTCTTATAAACGCCCCCCTCTAATAAACGCCCCCCCACTGTTTTTGTGATGAAAAGAACCCTCCAATAAATGCCCCCCCAAAAAAAGTACATGTATGGATACATACTACGTGAACATCGTAATCTTACTTATAACACAACACAAAAAATTAACCCAGGTTCATTCTGACTCCTCAACAAGCCGTCTGGACGCGCAGAATTTCACAGTACATTCACATTTAATACATGACTTTTTACTTCTATCGGCTCAGTATTTTACTCTCAAGTTAAAAAAAAAGCAATGTGATTGTTCTCCTCTAGGTTTGACAATACCTGATCAATGTCAATTAGTGACCTCCTCGACCAATGCAACCAGTTTTATGATTGCACTAAATTCGGTAAACCCCAGAGAGATCAGTTGCCTTGGTTGCAGTGCCGGCTTCCTCCCAAGAGATCGATGTAATGTAAACAGAGCGGCAAACATCAAAAAACATTTGCATGATTGGCAAGTTTCATTTCAACCTCTGTCAAGATCATTAACAATTAAAACTAATTAATAACACCAAGTGCAAACAAACGTCAAGTAAAAATATTAAAATAACCTTAAAATATATATAGAAATAATCTTCATAATAAATTCAGAGCAAGGACATAAAATTTGGAAGAAAAATATTAAGAAAAAAAACAACTTAAACGCACGTGGTTGGAAATCCCTGCCCAGCAAAACGGGAAACCCCGGCCCTGGGGAAATCCCCTCTTGGGAAAATGATGCGGCTGATAAAAGCTTTGTATCGATTTGTAATTGAAATTGACCAAAGACGCCAGTGTCAAACATTGCCAAAGTAAGTAAAGGGAGTCGGAAGGCACTAGGAACTTGTGTTTAGTTGGAGTAGGTAAAGTAAAATACAACTTTTGTTTTTAGCACTGGAAAATACTGTGTGAATCTGTTTTGGTTCTCGCAAATGTTCAGTGCGAACTTTAGGTGAATTCGGTTCGCGGCGAATTTCCGGCACTGCAGATTGACTTCTCGACATGAAAATATGATCCGAACGCAAACAATCGAGGCCGGACGCAATTTTTTTACTAGCGTGAAAACTTGTGCATCCATTTGGACGATAAAGTAAACGGCGATACTCCAAGCCAGCTGGAGGACTAGAAGTACCTTGCAAACTTACCTTCAGTTCTACCACAAAGACGTTAATGGATCAGCTAAAAACACTCATTTAAGGTAAATATTTCATCTGAAAATTCACCCCGAATAAACGCCCCCCCTTTAAGAAAATGCACCGCCCCCGGGGCGTATATTAGAGGATATACGGTATGTCATCGCATTGTATATGGTGTCAACTTGTGATTGATATTGAAAGCAGGGATTGTTCGCTCTTCTGGAGGGAATTTGAGATCGACGAAGTTGAGGTAGGTGACGGGCAAAAGGTATTACGTATGTATTTGCAGAACTCCACATCCGTTAATGACAACATGTTAAAGACATAATGTGGAGTTATGCTTAGCAGAACTAGGGTACCCTCACAGTGAAGTGTTTTAAAATGGTCTAAAATGACATGGCAGGGCTAGAATTTCGGCGAGAATCCGAGAATCGATTCTCGAAAAGATTCTCGTAAACTGATTTGCGTGAATCAATGTTGATTCTCGTAAGCTTAAGAACTTAACACAGTAGCAAATTAGATGATTCCCGCAAAATTTGTATTTGGGAATCAAGACTGATTCTCCTACACAGCGACAAATTCTACCCCTGCATGGTGAGCTTAAAAAAAAGAAAAATACCCCCTCTGTTTCTGTATGTTACTGTGTGTTGGGGTGCACATACCTGGACAGAGACACACACACACTATTTCAATGTTCCACACTCCCATAATGCATTGCTATATACTAAAAAGTCGCATTCCTACAATTCATCACTATACGAATGTTACATGTATACCCCTACAATGCACAACCACAAATACACCCACAATGTAGCTGTTGTCGGTAAGTGTGTGTCTGTCTGTGTGCGTCTGTCTGTCTGCGTCTGTCCGTCCGTCTGTCTTATCTGTCTGTATCTGCAGGGTAGCAATCGAATGCACTTAAAGGAGAGCTGTAGGGGAGCGATCACTCTCGCTCAAAGACGATGTGTGATCTAATGATCTTATGTGACATTTGTCCCATCACAATGGCAGATGACACTATTCAGTGGGAGTGGGAATACAAAACTGAAAGTGTTCTCATTCTGGTCTGTATGTACTTCAGTTTCAAATATTTGCTTTTTGCACCATTGATAAACAGCGCAACATGCTTGCAGTGTGTTATAATAACACCCTAAAAAACCAACGACAAAAAAATGATACCAAAATCTCAATTTTGATGGAGTAAAGTGTATGTGCGTGTGTGTGTGTGTGTGTGGGGGGGGGTGTTTTGTTTGTTTGTTCTTTATACTGGGTCCATATTCAGAGGGAAATTTAAGTATCCCTCTGTTCTACCATATGGCCCAGTCACAAAGTTACAAAAATATAGTACGCACTGGGTTGATCAGATCATCCACCTTTGTTTGATCCATCTAAATGTGAACCAAACTAAACACAAAATGATATATTTTGCCAACACCTTGATAAATGCATTTCAAAAACTGAACTTTCATTTCTACAGATGTCACCAATTGATAGTGATACCGAAGTTGAGTGTGTCTATCTGCCCATGCGCATGGTTGTCGCAGCCGGCCATCTACGGGAGCAAGCGGGACAGTTGCGGGAGCATCTTGGGGAAACAGCCGGGCATCTACGTGAACACCTCGGGGAGCAAGCAGGACATCTACGAGATCAACTCGGGGAACAGGCGGGTCATATACGCGAACAGCTAGGGGAACAAGCAGGTCAAATTGTGCAGTTTGGTGGCCAAATACGGGAACAAGTCGGTGAGCAAGCACAGAAGGTTGTAGTGCAGGCAGAGAGGGTTGTCCACAAGGTCAAAGATGTTGCCTGGAGGGTGACCCATCACAACCTATTGCCCGATTGGTTGAAAGACAATGACTTTTTACACTATCACCATCGGCCACCTCTGCCCTCTTTCAGGTCTTGCTTCAGATCCATCTTCCGGTTACACACTGAGACTGGAAATATATGGACACACATGATAGGTAGGTTTCCAATTTATATTTGTCTGAATTTCTTGGTGTTAAACTTAAAACATGTTGTTAGAAGGTGCTTCTTCTGATTTATGTCGATTGTTTTCACTACTTCATATGAGAGCCTGGCACTTATTTGGCATACGCTCACCACCAAGTATCATGGTTTGTGGTTGGTAGGAGCTATCAGTCATTTTTTTTCCAAATTCAAAATGTCTATTTTGTCTCTTAATTGCTAGTGTTGGGTCATATCACATTTTAAACCGATTTTGAAAATACCATTTATGACTGTTTTTGGCTTCAAAAAAGTCGGATCCCGACTTTTACTAGTAACAATGGACAAAAATCATAATTTCTTGACAAATATGGTGTGTTAAGCTTAGCCACTTACAGGGGTCTTTACTACTATAATTTCCAATACAGCAGTGCAAAAAAATGGACTTTAATGAAAAATAGGGGGTGCGATTTGTTTACATTTTTAAGAAATCGTTGATAGTGGCTTTAACCATTACAACGGCAGTTTCTGGTCTATATCGTGTGAAAGAAAGTGATTTCAAGTCTGAGATTTCAGGATCACAATTAGATAAATACAGCCTTGCATCCGATGTCAAAATTGATTTATAAGTACTTCTGGGTAATTCAGGGGGTCCCAAAGACGATCGAAACACGCACCCTTTAATTAAATTTTTAAACATAATTTCATTGATTTGTTGTAAATCTGACAATTTAAACTGGATATGAACTGCGTATTGACATTGTCGGTCGATGCGTCTTGGTTTTCGTACATGTACGCATTTTACTACGTTGCTGTGCATTTGTCAATTGATTGCATGTTATGTGCTAATAGAAGACTTAGGAAGTCTTATTTTGGGTGTTGGCCATAAGATCGAAATAAATGTTTAAGATTATCTTGATTACAATGCGTTTTAAAAATCAGCGAGGCTTGCTTTTTGCATGGAAATCCAGCTACTGGCCCATGTCTTCCACTTATGGGTTATAGCAATAATAGTGTGGAGGCCTGTTCAAATACTGTGTTTTCATTTTTTTGTCAACTGTTGTGCATTTTGCATTTAGAGCAAGATTTTTGGGATCATGCGATGCATGCAGATCCATTCCATGTCAACATTCGAGATGTGCACCGAGCACGTCGTGTATTTTTTCGTTTTAAAGTTTGGTGGTAGACTGATGAGATATGAAAATCCGGAAATTTTGAGCGTCATAGTCCATTTCGTTTCCTGCTAGAGCAATTGAAATTTAGGGGGGTCACCCTCCAAATGCCACCAATGTGGAAAGACTATTGTTTGAGAGGGTCACCGATTAGTAAAGGACCATCCACACTTCGAAATCACTATATATGGGTAATTTTGGAGTAGAATTCCAGTCTGGCATCAGGAAGTTCAAGCGCTTGTTTTACTTTTAGAGTTAATGAGGCCTAAATTTGCGCCTTTGTTCTTCTGGGGCCAAGGTTGGGGGGGGTTGTCAAGAACACTCCCATAGACCTTCCGGTGACCCTGGTCGATGAACCCCTTTCTAGCAGTATGGACAAGTGCCTCTTCGTGGTCACCGGAATTGTCTGTGTCTGTGCGACGCGTCCCAGACTTACTGATTGTAGACAATTCATGAGTTTACCGGAACGGTTCACAGTCAGTCGAACTTAAACCATAAGGCTACAGGATTGATCGAGCATATTTGCACCACTACACAAAGATGTAATAAGGACGGCGTACCAGCCCCTTGCGGGACTCGAGTATTACTCGCCTCAGTGGGCCAATATTGTCATACTTCTGTTTTCTTGTTTGAACTTCCAGATTAATTTGTTGAGAGGCGGAACCGCCGCGCTGGTGGACAGAAAAAAAACTCCTTTAAACGGCAAAAATGTGGTTTGACACATCTTCGGAGCACCCACCGGACCTCCTATTTGTTACCAGATATGAGTACGAACGCCTCTAATATAAACATATAATTAACACTGTGGTTCGCGCGACAAGCAATATCCTTGTGTGTACGTATACTAGGTGTTCTACGACGAAAGCATAGAGATAACACACCACGGGGCAAGGAGGTATACGCGCACAGAACAGAGGTATAGTGGTGAAGCCCAGGAAGGTCATTTGTTGTACATGCACCCAATGGGGGATGTAATTTGTCTGCAACATATATTCTATGGGGATTCAGCAAAACCCCCCGTGTCTTGTGCTGCTTGCCACTTGCCGGACTGGTAACCATCAAAATTGACACAAGTGTTTTTTCTTACGAATATTGTTGGTGGATGATGTATCTTCATACATATATGAAGTAGCGGGGTCGATCGGGCGCTTTAGGTCGACGGGGTGAAATAGACGACGCGATGCTTTTCGGGGGGCGCCCTCTATGTAAGAGAGACAGGCGCACACCCCTCCGCAAATTAGGATTTTTCCATATTTTTAGGAGAAGCAGCTCTGTTAACTCACTTCGGGTATTACTTACCTAATGTGCTTATTATTGTACTGGTCAAAAGTCCTGCAGTTTGACTCAGATTAACAAGAAAATCGACATTAAAAATTGTTTACTTATGAGTTTCTGACCCCCTAAACTGGTCCCAGATGAAGATATTGCATTTTACACCCAAAATAAACTTTAAAGTTAAAAGGAAACTATCAAGTTTTGATGAACCAGATTTGAATTTCTACACCAAAAAAATTCCCCAGATCAGTGATTTTCAAAGTCGGGGAGGGTTCCATTACAGGTTTATGGCCCTCTCAAACTTGTCTTTGCATTGAAACAGCATTTTCTTGGTGAACCCCTTAATTTCTGACATGCTCCTGCGGGAAAACGAAAGGCTGTATGATGAAGCTCAAAATTAAGGTTTCATATCTCATCAATGTCTACCACCACAATTAAGCGAGACAAAAAATCCACGACGTGCTGCGGTGCACATCTAGAAATGTTGAAATGGAATGGGCCTCAACCTCCAACAGTTTAGGTCCACCACAAGAATGTTGGCAAATTAACATGAATATTTGTTTTAAAATTTATATGTCGTAAATACCAATTATGTTTTGTGTGCTTATATCCGGACCGTCACCCAGGACCAATGTAACGGAGCGGCTGGTGTGGGGGGTCGGTAATTAAGCGTCGCCAATAATCAACAACCATCAGTTTGTCAACATTAAGATGAATGAAAAAACAACCACCATATTAGCTGAGTGGGGCTGTGTGTGCAGGCTCTAGAGCAGTGGGTAGGCCCTTTAGAGCTGGGAATTATGTTTACATGTAATTCCCATCTGTGTACAGATTTAGTATTTTTGGTTTGTTGTAAACGGTACACGGGTCATTAAACGACTGTCAAAATGTGGCGCTTACACGCAAATGCAATTCTAGGCGCTATGAATCGTTCGTAATCATTGTTACACAGCTCTGCATTCGAGCTATAGGCAAAAAAAAAAAACAGTTTGTCTCAAAAGAAATTTGAAAAAAATGCCCCCAACCAATGCGAATGTGCTTATGATTTAGTCCAAAATGAAATGGATATCCCAAAGACTCCCCCCCCCATGTTCAAATCACTATGGGCATTGCCCATATTTTAACCTTGTTGGTTACCTGTAGATCCCTCTCTGTAATAGAAGCACCCTCATTTAATTGGGGTGAACGCTCAGTTATTGGAACTTAGTAAACGGGGGATTTCCCAGTTTCCGTAAAAGTCCGAAACCATTTATACAGTGGTACTTTTAAATTTTCCTGACGGCGGGTAGGTAATTTTGGTTGCATTTGAACTTCAGCAATTAAAAATAATAATTGAAAAAAAAGTTAATTTTCAGTTCTTTTTACTGCATGTATATGTGTATGTGAATTTTCTAAAAGTGCAGTGACCCTACCGTTTAAACGTGACCACAAGACAATGCAGGTGTCACAATTCCATACTGGCCCCCCTATAGTTATTTGTCTTGATTGTATCCAACATGCGTTTAAAATGTTTGTGTTTTGTGACGATTCACCAAAAAAATTTCAGCTTCACACCAGTTGAAACTTACCTCCCCATAAGAATTGAAGAAAATAGTTTGAATCACCATTAAAAATAATATTCATTGCCATACCTCAAGTTGCTGGTTAAGGACATTGGTGGGTCTAGAAATCACTTTGTATTTCGAATTGGGCTATTAACATTCTAAGGTTAAAAAATGTGGGTACATTCATGTTTATCCCTCTCCACAACACAATATAATGTTATTTCATAAATTACTCGAACACTGAAAACCATATTTGCTTGGTGCTGAAACTAGATATGAAGGGAATCTTCTGTTTAATTGTTACCACCAATGTTTCCTAAACAGATGTAGATAAAATAACGTAGAATAAAATCTAATCCAAGTTATTATTAGATTGAGGTTACCAGTGTATTACAAAAGTAAAATACTTTCACGATCCCATTTGATCAGCAAATGTTGCTGGCCCTTATTGTGTTTTTTTTTCTCTCTCTCTCTCTCGCAAAAATGAGTTCAGCTAGGGTAATACAAATGGAAAAAAAAATTAGTGTGCGTGGAATTTGGATATATCAGTTTTGAAAAAAAAAAAAATTCATGTATGATCACAATCATCATGTAGGCCATGTTGTAAGTGTGATGACATTTGGTGGATACCTGGAAACGTCTTTGATCTTTTATTTCTCCCAAAGTTGAAAAGGTGGGTGGTAACCCAATCGCAAACCCTTTGTAGCCCCACTTTTGCACTTGTCAAGTTCAATCCCGGACCTGGGTGGTCCCGGAACTAGCGGGGACTTAGCCGGGGAGGGGGAATATACATTTTTGCTGTCGTGACACCCCCGCTTTGTCCCCGCTAAAAGTAGCACGAAAATCCGGTAAGCGGGCTTACATTTTTTTTGGACATCCCCCGCTATGTACGGCCCCTCCTAGCCGGGGCTCGGTTGTGACAATCCCCGTATATTCTCGGCCAATGGGGGCGGGGGAATGCGTTTAAAAACTCTGTACAATCCCCGCTCGTCCGGATATGTGACACAGGGGGGGGTTTCTAAGTTTTTTGTTTTATTTAAAATCGTACTTACATTTGATCAACGAGTGTCAGACCGACCGAAATTTCACCACATCGGAGGTTATGTTTGAGAAGAAACAAACCTCGTTTGTTGGGTTTGTTAAAAAAATCCACCATATCCACGGCGATATCGACCACTAACCTAGCAGGTAAATCTAAAATTCCTTGCATGATCTGCCAACGAAACTTAAGCCAAACAACAAGATCATCATGCTGATTGTCGTTTTGTCGGCTTACTCTGTGATAGTGACTTGATAAAATAAACTGAATGGGCCTATATGACGTGCCGTACTATTTCAGTGGGTTATAAATATAGTGCGACCCTGCCAGGGGAGGCCTCAAGCATCTTGTTGGAACTGCATGATGGCTTGCATATATGCCGCAGATAACAAAGAGAAAAACAAGTGCATAAAAACACAGATATTTGTAGTCTGCAATCACCATTTTTTGGGGGGGCTCCATTTAAATCGTTATGACTACTTCCCCATTTTGTTGGGGGAGGACGGGTAATTTAATGGTTAATTGCATCTTTCTGACCAAATTCTGAACACGACAAATCACTTATAGGCATAACCAACAAGGTCTTCATGCTTATTCCTAAATTTGAGTTGAATTTTCCATGTCAGTTTCGTGAGAGACGAAGAGTTTTTGTTGCAGGTTTATTATTTTCATTAAAAGGTTTGTATACTACTGGTACCAAATTATGAGAGGAAAAACAGTAGTTTGGGTAAATTTCGCAAATTAAAAGAATGTTAGTAAATATTTGATTTGAAAAAATGTGTGTTTAACTTAAAACAAAAAATTTTTTGCTTTTTAAAATTTGTTTGATTTAGCCCAAGCCAACCAAACCCACTATCAATATTAATGGTTTACATTTACTAAATCTTTTCTTCACATTTTTAATAAAAGAATTTAGTTGATTTAAAATAGGATTTGTTATTAATTTTTAGATTTATGCAGAATCTTTCAATTTCCCCCCCTGTTCTCTAAAGGTTAGACCCCAAGGGCCGAGGGCCGGGGACCTCAGCTCGGCACGCCTTGCAGTAAATTGAGCTGATTTTACGCAGGAGCCTGGACAGGATTGGTACTTCTGGCTTGAACGGCGAGTGGGGCGGCTCAAAAAACCTTGCACTGATCCCGGCTGGCCCCGTAGACTGGGCCTCCCCCTGCCCCCCCCCCGTTCGTCCCTCGCGCTTCCATGTAATTTGATTTCTATCGGCACAGGCGGCGTTCGAGACGTCTTCCTTGATGGCTAAAGAAGATGTCTATGGCATTTATTTTGTCATAGCGATCAATTTTTCATTTCATATTAAAGGCCTGCGTTTTATGAATGAAATGACAATAGTCCTGGCATTAGCAAGAAATATCAAATAGATTTCACGACCTACGGTGATTTTATGAATTAAATGAATCGACCAAACTTCTAGTAATTTATTTGATTCAGTTGATATTATTTTGTTAAATGTCCTGTTGATTTTTTTGTTTTTCTGGCGATTTTACGTTGAAAATATCGCTCCTCGGATAGTTGATATCTCGACCGAGCGACGACGTGCGGCGTGTGTGCTACTTGGACCGCTGCCTTTCACGACATGGACGAGATCGGACTGCAATGGCTAGCTATATAAAAGGTGATTGATATACTACGATTTGACGACGATACTGCTCACTGATACTGATAGCCTGGTTTTATCTGGGTGTGACCATGCGTTAGTCCCCGTTTATGGTCCGGCAGAGCCGGGAAAAATTTTTTGTCCCCCGGCTTAAAGGTCCCAGCTATCATTTCAATGATTGTCCCGGCAGGGCAGGGAACAAGCTAACGTACATCCTGGCCAAGTTCCGGCTAACATCCCGGCTTTCGGGGCAAAGGGGCAATACTTTTTTGTACATGCCCGGCTATGGCCGCATATAACCCCGCTATGTCCCGGGGCCCCCAGGGCCGGGATTGAACTTGACAATGCATAATTACACCATCAAAGTAAAGTTAAGATGTTGGTATCAGAAGGAGGTCATATTTTCTCATCACATAATGTGAAATTTTGGGCCATGAAATGGTCCTTTTGTGAACAAAAATGTCGCCAAATGTAGTCAACCACATTTATAGACCCTGTCCTCAGTCAGGTCAGGTTTTCCTTTGAGGGCCTGCTACTGCAACTGGTAACCAGTACTACCTGTCCAGGGCCGAGTTGTCGACGGCCTAAACCGTCACCCCATCTAAGGAATTCTGATGAGGAGGGTAGCTGGTACCCTGGTAGAATGAAAAAAAAGATCTACCTAAAGGGAATCAGCTCTGGAGAGCTAATGGCGCCTCTTCTTACAGCACTGCTGCCTTTGCATGTGGTGGGCATAGGTGCCCAAAGGCTAGGACCACCGCCGAAAATTGTGGATTGACGTCAGAAGTGCCAAATCCGGGTCAATTACCTTTTGCTCCAATAAATCCTCACACAGCCGTATTGCCGAGTGAGTGTGTATCCGGCCACCCTTGTTACGGGGACAAAAACCGGATTTTAAACTTTTGGTTAACTAACCTATAGGCCAATATCAGGACACTTTTTTTATTCACTCTCCTAAACGGCTATAGGTTTAGGACTAATTTAAAGGGGTATAACATGGGTTGCCAAATAAAACGGCTGTCGCCGTTGCGCGATTTACGCGCACTTGGAGTGTCGCGGTTCGCTTTTGAGGCCCCCAGCTCCAACGTGTCGGTGTCGATCTTATATGTGTGCCATCGATGTCGATCATTTTTGGCATCGCATGTTGGATTTTTTCTCCTCAAATGGGTACAGGAAAACGCATTTAGAGAGCGCTATTGCCGATTTGTTGGCAACGATCTGTTTTTTTAGAGTATGATAAATTAGCAATTGTTTTTACTCCAATGTGAGCTGAAAAGTGAGAATCAGTTAGAATCCAGTTGCGATAAAATTTCGGAATAACACCATTTAACTTTATCACATCGTCACATCATGTCACATCATCGGAAGAAGAACCGGTTAGTAGGCCATCACGTACAGGACCTTTTCGTGTTTTAGGACATCCTCTTGCATCGCCGTCTTAAAAACGTTGTGCATGGCATGAATATTAAATCATCGCCAGTCGTTGGAGCTATTTTGGGTAAATTGAATAATGTCGAACAATGTTTAAGCCTAAGCCTTAGGCTTTGTTTAAAGGACGAGAAACAGACAAGTTTGCGAATCATGTACACCATGGTCGATGTAGTCAAGTGCTAAGCACGAAACCATAATTTTAAACATTCGATGTCGTTTTTTTGAACAATTTACAAGTTTTGTTTTCCAAAATTCAGGTGTGTCATATTATAAGCGCTGAAAAATAGTCGAAATAAAATTGATATTTATATCAGAAATGTTTAGCCGAATGGTAAATAAACTGTCTTCAATGCAGTGCAGCGGATTGATTTGTGTGCTTAATGGCATTTGTTGGGGCGGTAGACTCTTTCTGCTGTAAGTTTACGTTCTGCTATGCAGGTTAGGTGGTAATGAGTATGCGAGTAAGACCAACCCGAAAATTCGCACTGAGGTATTGTTGACAACAATTTGCAGCGGAGGGGGAATTTCCCGAAGAATTGTGCATTCAGATTATAGGTCCGCGGGATTCCAACAATCCCTACACGATCAAGAGGGGTAATTAAAAACATGACTCAAAAAACAGAGTCGAATCTAATCGCTATTTTTGTTTGGCCATTCACAGTAATTTTTAATCCATAATTATTAGCTTAAGTAAATAGACACGATTAAGATGATTGTACAAACTTTTTCTCATCAGGCTGAGTTCACCCCGGTATTGAATGGAACATCCCAAGCATTTCATATGTTAATTAGAAGTGTAACAAACAAAACAGGGGTAAATACTTTTTAAATAAAGTCCAACAAATATTTTAAAAAATCATTTAAAAATACAAACTACGATTTGACCACTTCAATAAATGATATGTGTTTTAATTGCTCAAAATTTGTCATTTTCATATGATGAAAAGAGAAATCATGGCGGCGGGCCCGGCGCGGCCTGCTGGTGAAGCTGCGGGCAGTGGGGAAGTTGATACAACAATTCATTTACAGAGATGAATTATTAACCCCGATTATTAAAAAAATGTTAACTCATCATTAATGATACTGTGTGAGGAATTAGTAACATAAGTAAAAGACTCTCAGGCTTGCCAGGGAAGATCGCGTTTTGAAAGGTATTTTTCGTACGTCCTTAGATTTCTATCGATGGTAAGGTGTTTCCCACAAGTTGGGTGTCGACGTTGTCAAAAGATACGGAAGTTATGTAGAAAGTCGTAGTCGGTTTTTTTAATTTCCCCCCAAAAGTCGGTTGTAGAATGATAACAGTAATTTTTGGAAAATGGTCAGTCGCTCGATAAGAGACTGCGTGTCGAAGGTTCGCGGGATAAGAAGCGTGTGCGCTTTGTCGCGCATGTGCGATTTTTACCCATGTAGACCCCTATTTATTTTACCAACATTGTAATCAGCATGTTTGAAACCCCACCCCACGGTTCATTCAATGATCAGTTGTGCTTCCATGTGAGGGAGGAAAACATGAAAAAAATCGGACCATGATTGTGTCACCCACTTAAACTATGTACAATAAAAAAAATGCAAATTTGGTGATCATATCTTTAATTAGTTGATTTATAGTAGGGGCGTCTACTACCATTCAAATCTCATGAATTTTCCTCCGGGCCTTCATTTAATATACATGGGGTTCCCCTAATTTGAGAGCACTCTGGGTCCAGTATTCTATTGCGGTAGTAATGAGATTTGAATTGAGAGATTTGCCTACAATTGCAAAGAAAAAAAAAAGTTTGTCTCAGAAGACCATGTGCATTTGTTTAAAATTGGCCTTTTTAACAGACGCATTTAGTTTTATTTAGGTTTTGCGCTCGCTTGAAATTTTGTTGAACAATTTTCAGAAAAAATTAACAAAAATGGAGTTCAAAAATGCAATAAAAAAAAAATTGCATTAACATTTTTCTTTAAAAAAACAACTCATTTCCCCATTGCATTTTTCACGTTTCGTCTGAGACTTTTTTTTTTTTAAACTTGAGGTTTTTTGGGCATTATTAACCCTAACGCCGAACGAGAGGAAGTGAATGAAAGCCAACGAAAAAGTGGTACAACGGTCGGAAAAGGCGGTTTCGTTGAATCTCGGCCGTCAACAACTATTTTGGTCGGGCAAATGACTCTCATTGCGTTTCATTGCATCGGGGACGTAGTCCCGGAGAATGACGCGATGCGTTTGTTGCATCTGGGGCCGTCTTCCCGGAGACTGACGCGATGCTTTTCGTTGCATCTGGTTTGGGAGTCTTTCCCGGATGGAATGACGCGAGGCTTGATGCACTCGGCCTTTGAATGGAAATGATGCGATGCTCTTCATTGCATCTCGGCCTCTTGCCCGCAGAAGGCGCAGTGTTTTCATCAGGCGGGTGACACTGTACAAATGCCAAAGACAATTCGATTTCCGATGGTGATAGCTGCCACCATTTTCGATAACATATTGGGTTAATTATGATAAACGTATTCATGACGTAAACAGGAGCATGACGTAGACATAATATCGCCACGCACGACTATGATTTAGCGTATAGGGCCACTCACGACTGGCGAACTATAAGCTACAAATTTCATGCAGATCAGTTGTTATTTATTTATGTATTTATTATTTATTTATTTATTACCCGTTTTTATTGCTTTCACGCGATGTTTTTCGTTGAATCTGGGCCGTATTCCGGGTAAATGGAGCGATGTGTTTCGTTGCATTTGCGGCCGTCTTCCGGAAAATGGCGCAGATGTGTTTCGTTGCATCTGGGCCGTCTTCCGGGGAAAATGGCGCGATTTTGTGGTTTGTTCGTTGCTCTGGGCCGTTTATTGATTACGCTACTAATTACTGTGCCGGGAACGAAAAACGGCAGAGATGCAATGAAAACGCAGCTTGGATCTCGTTGGCATCTGGGCGTTTAATAAAAATAAAAATAATTGGCTTTAGTTGCATTTGGCCCGTCGGCCGGCAAAACGTCACGGTCTGGTAGGGTTTTAAAGGGAAATTTGACATTGTGTTTCATGTAATTTGCATGAAACTTTATAGACTTTAGCCAGAAATTTCAAACTGTGTTACTCTGTACCCATGACAATGAGGTATCTGCTTTAACAGAAATTTTGTTGAGTTGTGAGGAACAGTGTGAATGGGTATCGTAATCACCTATTCAGCTATCGCTGGTGGACACCCACTAGTATTTAAGTTTTCGGTATGGCAGACTTCATTATCGGTTTGCCTCAAATGGAAAAACATTCTAAAATTGTTATTAAAACCAATTTTAGCATTGTTTTCAGCTAAAGGTGCAACGAGAGAGATTCACAAATCAGGTGCCCCAAAAAATTGAAGTCCTGATTTTGGCTCTGATTTGTAAGCTTTCTATCAAAAATATCCCCATCTAAAAGGGATTAAGCTGAGGAATGTTGCGTTGATACAAAAATGTTGATTTCTAATTTCGTATAGGAGGCAAATACGAAATTCAGCCTATGTTTTATATGAAATATAAGCCGAATCAAAAAGCACCGTTTTTTTCTTCTTTTAAGAGATTCTGTAGCCAATACCAGGTAAGAAATATATTGAGTGTCAAAAGCTATATGAAATTACTACTATGACAAAGATTTGGGGTCTCAAATATCTCGTTGCACCTTTCATCATTTCTGATTTCTAAGTTGCATTTCATATGGTAAACATTTAAAACCTAGACAAAATAACAAAATAAAAATGTGATACTGATAGAAGGCAAAATCTGCTTTGTATCTCTACAGTACCATGAATATCTCGAATAAAAAATGCTCCAATACAAGTCATGCACTGTCCAATTTCAATCCCCGGCCCTGGGGGGTCCGGGGAAAAAAGGGCCTAGCGGGGGATCTAGCGGGGAATGTACATTTTGCTGTCGCTGACACCACCGCCTTTGTTCCCGCTAAAGTAACACGATCCCGGGGTGCCGGGGCTTACATTTTTTTGTAAGTCCCCGCTATGGCCCGGTCACTACTAGCCGGGCTTCGGTTTTGTGACCCCCCAATCCCGTATTATTCTCGGGCAATGGGGCGGGGACTGCTTTAAAACTCTGTACAATCCCGGATCGGGGTCTGGCTATGCGACAACAGGTCTAGATATATAAAATCATTTTGAAATTATCTACTGAATTATGTTTGAGAAAACAAACCTCGTTGAGTTGTGTGTTAAAAAAATCCAATATCCACGATATCTGACCACTAAACGTAGCAGAGTAATATCTACAAACCCCTGCATAGATGCCAACGGAAAATTCAGCCAAACAACAGATCATCATGGTTTGATTGCGTTTTGTCGGCCTACCTCTGTGATAGTGACTTCTTTGCTATTTAAATTGACATTATATGCCCATGCCGTACTCTGTCAGTGGTATCAATATATTGCGACATCGTTGGTAATTTCTTGTTTTGATTCAGTTGATATTAATTTTGAAACCATTTTCCTGTTGATTTGGTATGTTTTTTCTGGCGATTTTACGTTGAAAAATTGATCCTCGGATTAGTTGATATCTCGACCGTGCGACGACGTGCGTGTGTGCTATAGCTTGCCTTTCACGACGACATCGACATGGAAGCGATCGGACTGCAATGGTAGCTATATAAAATGGTGATATACTACAGATTTGACAGGCGATACTGCTCACTGATAGCCTGGTTTTATATGGTGTGACGCATGCGTTTATGTCCCGGCGGAGCCGGGGAAATTTTTTGTACCTCCCGGCTTAAGTCCCAGCTATCATCAATGATTGTCCCGGCAGGGCGGGGATAAGCTAACGTACATTCCCGGCCAAGTCCCGGCTAACGTCCCGGCTTGCGGGGCAATACATTTTTGTACATGCCCGGCTATGTCCCGGCATATACCCCACTATGTCCCGGGACCCCCAGGGCCGGGATTGAAATTGACAAGTGCATTAGTGAGATGTGTGATATGAGGTCCAGAATATTAAATACACTGTGAGATAGTGAATGAGGTCCAAAATATGTGCTACTTTTTTAGGATCAATCACATTCAGAAGTTAATTGGCAAAAGTGTAAATGCAGTTTTAGACTACATTTAAGAATTTTAAGTGAAATCCATAATATTTTCCTGACTGTGAGGTGTTTTAGTCTTTGAAAAAGAAAGTGAAATCAACTTGTATGTCTACCCTTAACAGAGGCAACCTTTCTCTATGTTACAAAGTTAAGTGTGCAATCGTAACCTTTGGCATTTTGAGTTACATACAATTGACACTGTGAAGAGCATGGAAGTAATGACTTACGTTGGCTTGATTCAAAGAGCCCATGCAGTGCGGCAGACTCGACTGTTTGTGTTGACACATTCCACAAAGGGTACATGCAGACATTGACCATTATAGTTTGATCATTAGTGAATAGGCAAGAATTAATTTAGGAAAGGAAAGGGTTTGAGTTTATTTGTTCTTCAAAGTATGTCTTACCCTTAGAAATTAATCAAATTGGCATAAACCAATTTACTCCAGTATTTTTTTAAGAATACAACAGTTAGGAGCAGAAATTATGGCTGAATTGGGTGCTGTTTGAAAATAAGAAGGAATATCCCAAATTAACTATTGGGTATTTTTTTGGCCGAAAATGTTATAAAAATACAACAAAAACCAACCTTCATGTACATGTAGGCCTACCTACCCAAAAGGTTTGCCTGTTAAAGGTGCAACGAGAGATTCCATATCAGGTGTCCCTAAAATATTGAAAGTACTGATTTTTGCCCTGATATAAAGCTTTACATAAAAAATATCCCCATCTGAAAGGATTAAGTTGAGAAGTGTTTCTTTGGTACAAAAATGTCCAATTTTGTATAGGAGCAAATTACAAAATTCAGCCTATGTTTTATATTGAAATATAAGCAAATCAAAATCAACCTTTTTAATTTTTCTCCCTTTTAAGACATTTTTGTAGCAAATACAAGGTGAGAAATGTCATGCCTCGATATCGAATCTATATGTAATTACTAGTATGACACAATATTGGGTGCTTCAAAATCTCTGGTTGGCCTTTAAACCCATAAGACTGGCAGGTTTGGAATCTAATGAGTAAAATCAATAGCAAACTTGTACATGGCAGTTGTTTGTTGCCGGACCATGCATGATTATATGGTGTAATAGCGTCCAAGCTTGAGAATCAATTGATAAATTACTACACATAAAATGCATGATAGATGCTTGAAAATGTTATAGGTCTGTTGCTATTTCATGACAATTGTATGAGGATGCCATACACATCGCAGCTGACCTTAAATCTACATCTCAGGAGCCACTGGATTTTGATGATAATAATGCAAACATATGGCAATTGGGAATGCTTTGCATCTTTTTCCGGTTTTTTATTTGTAGATGAAATTTTCCTGGTGATTATGACATTGCCCTGCTTGCACATGGGGCACGAAATATGTGACTCATAAAATTGGCACTTCCTTTAAAGCGTTCAAAAAAATAATACGGTGAAAGAAAAGTTCTGAAACCTAATACTATAGTACCACCATTAGATTCCCGGTGTGATTGTCGACTGTGAAGTGGTGGCATCTTTGTATGGGAATACTAATGGGCACAATTAGCATTTATGTCGGATGTTGTTATTTAGTCTGTGCTATATGTATGTCACAGTCTACGCGTACATAGTCGATGTATGTAGGTTTGATTAGCACAACCCCCAATATTGATCTAGAGTGAAATTATAGGTTCGATTGTGAATGCCCATCAAGGAAAAATGTTAGGATTTTATTCCCATTAAAATTGTATTTATAATTACAACAGTAATAGGAATGTTAGGGCAAAAAGTTTAATTCATTAGCTTTATAGTGAGTTTTTGTGTCGCCCTGCCTTAAGGCAGGAAGACACACATAGGGATCACTTTGTCCCCTGTTGGTGTTGTCTGTGTTGATGATGTCTGTTGATGTCTGTTGTGAAAAGGGTTTAAACATTTGCATGTATATCCACATACTTGATGGATTTAAACAAACTGGGTCACAGGTGCAACATGGCATCCCCCACTTTGATGAGGTCAAAGGTCAAATGCAAGGTCAAAGGTCATGTGAGGTACAAGTTGTAAAATAAGGCTGAAAATGTAAAAGTGACCTCATATGAAAAGTGAAGTTCAATTTAACCAAACTTGAATCTATAGGTGCAAAATGGGATCCCTCATTTGTTGATGAGGTCAAAGGTCACATGCCAAGGAAGGGTCATGTTAGGCCTATCATCATAACAGCCGACGGCAAGGCGACACAAGCGTCCGAGGGACCGATGTATTTTTATTAATTATTAACATAATAATAGTCATAACCTTTGCTATTCTAATGGATTATACTTTGCTCCTAAATTAATATTCATGTCCTTTGATGGAATAAAAAACCACATACAAAGGGATGTTTTGCCCTAACTTAGATTTAGAAAACTAATACTGTACTGACCCTAGTATAGTAGCACCGATTAACCTGAAATTAGGTCAAATTTAGGGGTGGGATTATAATGGGATATCCATCCTAACATAAAGCACAACAAGCATCAAACTGTTAGCCTTTTCAGAGCTAAACTATTTCAGATATTATCAAGCGTTAAATGAGGTGCGTGATAACAAAGAGCTGTAAATGAACTGAAGCATAGACCTGATTTAAATTTTAAAGGAAATCACAACAAACTTCCAAAACGAAAGTGTAACAAAAAAAAACCAGCATAATCTATTGATTTCCAGTAAAGAAAACTTATGGGGGGATTATAATAGAATTTTCTACTTTCTTAAGATTCTTTCAAAACTTGGGTGGGATTATAATCAACATGGGACTATACCTCGGGTCAGTATCGGTAAAATAATAATTAAGTGCATTATATGTGCTTCACAGACCACACAGCAGAAAAAAACCAAATAAAAAATTGTATATACAATATGGCATACAGCATAATTCAGGCAACTAACAAATACACAAAATAACAAAATTTTAAGCATCAGGAAATAAGTTTGTTTTTCATGAGCCACATGTGGAAGTGCCTCTCGAAGCTATTCTAATGTTAACAGGAATAAATATGCACATAGATTATTAGGCAACTATTCAATTCTGATAAAGTGCGTACATGAAATATGATTGATAAAATTGTCCCTTAGTTTTCACCAGAGGTGTTTGAACCAATCCATAATGCAATGCAATTGACTATACTGTCCTGTACAAAACTCTGTCAGTACTTAGGGATAAAAAGTGTACAAGAAGAGGAGGAGGACCACAAAAACATTTCATGATCATGACTAAAAATTCCCTAAGTACTAACACTTTGGGGGTGAAAATGAGTGAAAAGTCAGGTTTTCATTTGTTAAGAATAGGAGTTGGTGGGGATCATATGACCTTTTGAGGTGAAAATTTCCAATAACTGGTGGCATTGTGGGATTGACTCAATACACCCTTGGTTTTCACTTTGGTGAAAAAACAAAAGGACATGACAAACAACTAAATTATGTGCCTAATAGATTTATGTGAATAGATTGTAGACAACTGTAAATTGTGTAAGTACTCACTTCATGATGAAGTGCTGAAACTGAAAATATGATTGATAAAATTGTCCATTTGGTTTTCACTTTGGTGAAAACGACAAAATGTACATGCCAAATACATTATCTGCTCTATAATAGATTCATGTTTTTATACAAGGAGACAATTGATGGATAGAGATCAGCTGAAATTGTATGTTCACACAATTGCAGACCTCTCAGCAGCATCAAAAACAGCACATATTCCATAAAGGAAATATGTCAAAAATCTATATATGATTGATTGAGAGCAAGGTATGCAGATTGCCTGGGAGGAAATTTGGTTCTTTATTGAGTCCTTGCATTACCACTCTAATGCAAGGTCTTATGAATAAATGTTGGTGTATGGGACAGTTCCCAGGTGGAAAATCCTTTATCATTGACAATCTTTTCATTAAATATTTTGCACCAACATTTGAAAGGGACAATTTGCGGAGGTTTGTAATCTGTCAGAATTTCTCAGGACAAGTTTTGCAGTACGCGCAGCGTGCGTGATGTGCACCAACCCAAAAGACATAAGTTCTTGAAAAAGCGGCACGCGATTTGTATTGGTCGGGTGGCGTGTGCGCCTATACCGCGATTTAATTTGCATAATACATAGGTGCGTTTGCTTGCCTGGAAATTATGACAGCGATTATAGGATGCATATGCACAAGCTCACACTAGCTTGTGCTCTGCATCAGGCCGCGACAAATATATTTTTCTAGCTTGCCCGACCGGGCAACCTCATAGAGAAGAAAGAAAAACTGCTTGCCCGGCGACAGTGAAGGCAATGCCCGAAAAATTAACGCGATTTCTCAGCGGGAATGAGCTCAGTACAGGACAGCAGCCGGCTGGTCTGAAACTGTGTGTACCGCGGGGAAAAAATTACACTGATGATTAAAAAACGGGTCGGGAAAACATTCCCCAAGCCAGTCTAAAGCCTTCAACCTTACTGATATTTCATGACTTTTAAGCTCATGACCACAGGTACTCACGTCACCCACGTGTAATTTCGGATCACAAATTTGCAAGACCGGTTAAGATTCTATGAGATGCTAAACTGAGTTCTAAATCATTTTTGTGTCAAAAAAAATGATTACGCACGTGGGCCATGCAGCGGGTTTCACCGTCGGCCATTTTGTAATTTTTTCAAGCTAAAATGACTACTTAGCAATAAAAATACATGATGATATATTTAGATTTCCAATCTAGTTATCGTTCTGAAATGATGTTTTTTAAAAATATTCAGATTTAATTACCGTGTTATTTTGTTTACTGCCAATATTAACCTATGAATGCGAAGCTATGTTCAACGTGTAGGGTTGGTTTTATCCATTAATACATGGGGGTGAGTTAATTGCTTTAGTGGAAATACTGAATCAGGAAAGAATTTTCAGCGCCTTTTTTGGCACGGAAAATACCAATTTATCAGTGCAGAATCGCGCGTGAAACGCTGGTTTTCTACACGCCGATCACCCGGACCATAGGAATCAATTTGGAGGTGAGGTGAAATTAATTTATGTTGGAAGCTGTCCGGCGGAAAAATAGTATCGGCTTCCCGGGAAATTTACAATTTTCCATCCCTGTTTTTAACATGTTTAAGATTGCGAATAATAATGGCGAGCCAAGATCGTTGACATGGGACCGGCTGGACTGGAAAGCAAATATCGATCGATGCATTCCAAGCTGGTCTGTCGACGTTGTGTATATGATGAATAGCTTTAATTTTGTTGTGCCTTTTATTCATGAAACGGTAATCTTGTTACAAGGAATATGCTAAGTAAGTTACTTTTTATATTAATATAGTGACTGATTGGGAGTAAGTAAAGTCAGTAAACCAAAACATTTAGCTGATATTTGGACCCGAGATTTGGACTTGCCCGAACGGGCAACGGGGACTACCCCAAAGTTTTAACTTGCCGAAAAAAAAATCTAATGGGTCCCGGGCTATCGGACAGGCGATTTGTCGCGGCCGCTTGGAATGGAAATTCTTTTGTTAAATGGGTCGATTGAACAAAAGATTCAGTTTCATGTACAAGCACTGTACATGTACATCGCATGGACATCTTAAGCTCTGTGAATTTAATCATCATAACACTATAAAATAAGAGTTTGTAGTCAGATAATGTTAAAAGAAAATGTGACTTTTTAATGTTGGTCTTATAAAAGGGTTTGAATTTAAGTAACCGTGGTGACACAATATGACAACATTGGGTGAAGGTGTTGTTAAATGTTCTATTACCTTACCTTATGTAATGCACAAAAGGTCTCCCGAGGACCCCTGTTAATTTTGCCTGAGAAAGAAGAGTGACAGCTTGGCATAAGTTGCTGGTTTTCCTTGATAAATTCAATTAACATAAATACTTGCGTTGTCTAATAATATGCATTTAAAGGATTTTCAAAATATGATGATATGCAAGTGCAAACAAAAATGGTGATGCCCAAAGAATGATAATGAAGTGCCTTATGTCTCATTATCCCTAACCCATTCACTATGTTTTGCAAGCAATTTTACTAACGGGCAACACACTACCACAGGCCCTAGGATGGTATACTGCCAATTTACACAAGGTGCACAACTGATGTGCACTAATCAAACAACTCAGTACAACAGAATACCACGTGACGATGGCTGATTGTGTTGAACCATCCAATTACCACCAATTTGACCACAAAAATTGCCACTGTGTGGTATCCTGTAGTAATTGGTTGTGTTAGGGCTAGAATATTTCCAATTGGTTACACTGTTCAGGAAAATCTGCCCATATTCAGAGATGTAAGTTTTCCGGAAATTTCAGGATTTCCGGATTTGGCGGACCCCATAAATAAAAAAAATTCGGAAAATGTAAAAAAAAAAATTTTTTTTTTAATTTTTAATTTTTATTTGCAATTTCTGAGATCAAAGTGTCATGATTAAAGGTATAACTGCATCAAAAACACAATTTTTTAAGTACCAATTTATTGTAGAAGGGGTCTTGAACCCCACAAATCACATAAGAAAATACGTGCCGTGGAGCTTTTCACCGGATTTGCTACGCTAAAATTTGGCCTTCACGACGGTTCAAAGTTTGGATTTTCAGGAAATGGAACTGCTCCTCTGTTACATCTCTGCTATCTGGGTAATATTTACATCATTGTGTGCGAGTCAAAACACATTTTCGTCAGTGCTGCAGTGGATTCAGACTTTTGGTGTAAAATTAAACAAGTCTGACAACATAACAGGACAAATAATCACAGTGCCCTCTCATTTGGTTTGTTTACACACAGGTTGTATAGCTTTCCTCGTAATGATGGTCTACTTCCTAGTAACATCCATACTCGGTAACGAGAGCTGGCAGAAGATTGTCGTCTACATGGCATTCTTCATAGGAGCTATAACCTGTCTAGGATTTTCGTGGCTCTTCCATACATGTTCTTGTCATTCAGATAAAGTGGCCAAGATATTTAGCAAGTAAGTTTGTGCAGTATTTGATTGTAATGGTAATTTTGTTGAAAATAGCTACATGTAAAATGCGCATCCGGCAATAATCAGCACTGAAAAAAATGTGATTGCTGATAAGTTTCGGTCGGATAGGTTAGGGTTAATATGAATTGTCCAAATGTTGAATAAAACTTGTGCAAATATTATTTTAATTCTATAACAGAAATAATACTAATAGGGCATTTGAGAAAATGTTACTCTGTATTAGTATGTTATGCAAAACGTTTGTACTCATTTACTGAGAATTTTACCACTGTGTTATTGCTATTTGTGCATTGACAATTTTATTTTGGTGATTTTATTTTATTTTTAATTGCATGGATCAACACCTGCATATAAAGACAGGAAAATGTATTGATGTAATAGAGTTAAATACTTGTTATAGATTTGGCCAAAGTACTTGTAGCAACTCATGCAATTTTAAAAAAATTAAATCATATAATTATGTATACAAAATAATGCCTTTTACAGATGTTGTTTTCAATAACACTATGCATATCTTGTTTATTTTTGTTTTCAACAGATTGGACTACTCGGGCATATCACTACTAATTGTAGGGTCATTTATTCCATGGCTCTACTTTGGTTTCTATTGTGATAACATATCTCGCTGGTTCTATATCTCTTTGATTGTAGTTCTTGGCTCCATTTGCCTTATGGTTGCATTAAAAGATAAATTTCGCGAGCCACGATTTAGACCAATAAGAGCAGGTAAGTTTGTGACAACATTGTAGTAATTTGAAGTATTTAGGTTGAATGTGTTTTGCATGTTTGAATTTTGAGGGAAATGTAATGTGTATTACGAAGTTGGCAAAATGTACACAATTTTCAGAATGTGTTATCTTTCTGACTGCAAAGAATGCTTTCTTGGTATCTTTGAATTTTATCAATACCAGTACTCGGGTATATCAATCATCTTGACTAATGCATCATGTTCAATGTCAAGTTTTGTATGTTTAACACCATTTAGTATGGGTGTCTTTTAAAGTGGCACTGGCACATTTTCACAAAATATGAAATTTCTTCAATTTGATCGCAAATGATAGTCTAGGCCATTGGAAGAACAGAGATATATTTTACATACAAAAGTAACATACCCCAAAAGAGATGGGGACATAATAAGAGGCTGAAGACATCCAGGTAATTTGTAGGCCAACTCTAAGTTTGCCGTAACTTTAATCAACAAATATGTCTATCACATGAATATCATAGACTCGTACTCATTGATATTAAAACCACAAAGGTCACAGACCGGTCAAACAGGGTTCATTCCATGGGATTCAGGCTACCCATAAGGGCGCTGATTTGATCTAAAACATTTCAGGTGAGGGCTAATGTATATAAAAGCTTTCCAATCATGCAAAAATATCAATTTTGAAAAATCGTCAGGGCGCACTATTTTTCAAATGTGCCAGTGTCTCTTTAATAAGGCCAAGAAAAAAAATTGTTTGATTGCCCTTTCCCGACCGACCCAAAAAATTGAAAAATCTGGATCGCGTTTTTTTTTTTTTTTTTGAGTGAAAATTCTCAATTTTGAGAAGTTTTATGGACGTAAATCACTTTTTCTAAAATTTTGTTTTAATAACGATGAAAACCTGATATATAGGGCCTACCCCTCTCCAGGTCGTAACATATTGCCCATTTGCAGCCCGAATCATAGAGTTGTCTGAATACAAGCACTCAATCGAGCAATATCGCCTCATTTCAGTGGTGATGTCGCCAAATACGGCGAGGTTTACTATTTTCACACTTTGAGATACACACCATCGCCAAAAAATCATCCATCAGCTTCAGGGTAATTCCCCATTTGCCATCTTGAAATATAGTCCAGAAATGAGTGATGAGTAGATTTGCATACAATTTGTGTCCAATTATAGCCTCATCTTTAGGATACAAGGGTTTAAAAACAGTAACTTTTCCATAAAAACTGATAGAAGAATTTGACATCGCAGTGCGTATTAATCTGAAATGTGAAGCGGTGGCTTTTGCACATGCGTAGTAAGGCCGAAATGGCTGTGCGCACATGCAGTAACAGCAAATATGCCGATGCACATCTAAAATAGTATTGGAAAGTAATCCAGCAGCTTTTGAGTATGATTTATGCACTTTGAACTTGGATTTTTACAAAATCATTACTGACTGATTAAAAGGTAATATAATATGTACTATAATGTGAAGTTTTAACCAAAATGGTGTGTATGATTTTTATGGGGAATATCGCCGAATTGTCGTCGCAGTCGCTCAACTGGGCGATCCCCCCATTGCTCTATAAATAGCCAAACGGTTTCAGTGGACGGTTCATGCACATATCAGTGAAAAAACAACCAGGTAAAAATATGACAAAATATACATATTACATAGAAAATAATTTAAAATCAAATTTGATTTTACAAAATTAAGTGAATAAAATCTTGTTTATGTTACAAGTAGAGAATATGAAGAAAAGGTTTGGTATTTTGGGTTTACTTCATTTCGCTGAAATACATTCGTGTATGAACTGGTCGGTAGAGTTTCAAAACAACAACATGGCATTGTGTACGCTGTTTTGTATACTGCTGTCAAGGGAACTATATTATATGACATTACGCAGACATTTAAGGGTCTTTTTATTGATTCTGCAGTGTCCATAAGTGAAATCTGTACGTATTGGCCCATGGCACAATGTTGCAGAAAACGAAACAATTTGTGCCATTCATGATTTAAGCCTCAGTACAGACATAGGCCCATACATGTACAAAAACCAGGCTTTGCATATCTTACTAGAAATATTCTTGTTCCTTAAAAAAAAACAAGCTGCCTACCGACCCAAATTTGTTTGGAAGTGAAAGGGCAATCAGACAATTTATTTTTCTTGGCCTAAACTGAATACGTCTGATCTTAACTTGCCCACCTTTGTTGCATAAGCAGTACAATCAATTAGTCAGTCCAGACTAATCCTGATAACCTTTATGAAATAAATCAATACTGCTATTGTGATCAGTGCTAAAAATTATGAATAGCTCTGCTCTGGAATGATCATCACAACTTATGCTCCAGGAGCATAAGGCCTAAAAAAATATTAAGGTTGGTCGATCGATCGGTGGTTTTTGATGAACTTCACAATGTTTTACTCTGAAATAAATACAACATGCTGCTATTGAAAGCTATTTTCAATAACATAGCAAAGATCTTTTATTTGTTGTAGATAAGCTACCGCAAGAGTAAAGTACCGGCCAAAGATCCCATGAAACAAATCAACTGGAGAGAGGTAGCCCATGATGCTAACCTTTGTGATGAGTTTGCAGTTGCAGTATACAACAGGTTCACCACTCTCAGAGATGAGCTTGAAGATAAAAACAGCAGTGTTGTATATGACACCCTTATCTCTGCCAACAAAGATATTGCACTGGAAATTCTCCCAAGGAAAAGAAGGAAGACACTAACCTTTGCTTCCAACAAGAAGGTTACAAAGGCCAGAGAAGAACTGAAGAATGCAGCACAGAAACATCAGTAAACCAGAGCAAGGCAACACCAAACTCAAAGATCCTTTCTTTAACCATAAAGTGGCTGATAGCCTGCCTATCCAGACTGGACCTTTTACCATAGATGAAGTTCAAGAATGCCTGAAAAAGTTGAGAAACATCAAGACCCCAGGTCCTGATAATATCCCAGCTGTCATCTGGAAGAGCCCATTCTTTCACAAACATCTGTTAGACTTCTGTAACGACACCTATAGAGGAAATAATCCTGCAGCTTTCTCCAAGTCTTCAATTATTCCACTTCCAAAGAAAGGCGATCTCTCACTGCCCCAAAATTAGAGGAATCACACTCTCACCTCTAGCTGCAAAGATTTACAATTCAGTGCTCCTGAACAGAATTGCCCCTCATATTGATCCCATCCTGTGCCGGAACCAAAATGGATTTCGTAAGGGCAGATCAACACTACCTCAGATTCTGGCCCTCGGAAGAATCCCAGAAGAGCTGAGGATCTCCAAGCGAAAGGCATCAATCATCTTTGTTGACTTCTTCAAAGCTTTCGACAGTGTCAACAGGAAGATCATGTTGCATATCCTTTTGAACCATGGTGTCCCAGATGAGATTGTCAAAGCCATTGCCACTGTGTACGATAATCCAACAAGCTTCGTGCAAAGTAAGGATGACTCAACTAAGGAGTTCCTAACAACAGCAGGAATCCTCCAGGGAGACACCTTAGCATTGTATCTCTTTGTGATTGTGGTTGACTACATCCTTAGACAAAGTCTCGACCCCATCCAAGACAAGGGCCTCACCATCAAGCGGAAGCGATCAAGGCACCATCAAAACCAGTATCTCACTGATTTTGATTATGCAGATCTTGTCCTGACAGCCGATCAACTGTGCGATACACAAGACTTATTAACATCGCTGGAGGATGCTGCAGCTAATGGTGGTCTCTTTCTCATGCAACGAAGACCGAATATATGACTATGAATGAGGTTGAGAGACATCTACCTATATGTTCTAATGATGGCACACAACTCGAGGAGGTCAGTGACTTTAAGTACCTTCTTCTTGCGTATGAGGCAGCAGCTAAATATGTTGTAGATGGTGCAGCTAGCTCACTGCTTATTGGTTGGGGTTTGAGAAGTCTATGTCCACTGGTGGGCGAAAGGTAGGGCACACATTGAGAATGTGATCCGAAATCTGTGATGAAGAACCACATTGGCAGGTCCTATGTTGCTGACAGCAGCAAAGATTTCTTGACATGCAACAAGCTTCATATAACATCTGGCAATCAAATATAGCTAGCATTCTTTAGAGCTTGTGTTGAGAGCATTCTTCTATATGGAGCCGAAACCTGGACCATGAGGAAAGAGCTTCAAGATCGCCTTGATGGCACATATACCAGGCTTCTCATGAGGGTACAGAACTTCTCATGGCGTGATCACAGGACAAAACAACAACTTTACGGAGACATTCCTCCCATCTCTGCTACTGTCGCTCAACGTAGAGTCCGCTTTGCTGGCCACTGTTGTCGCGCTGAAGACCAAGTTGTTTCTGATGTAATATGTTGGAGACTTCCGTGCCCAAATAGAGGATGCAGACCTCTTAAGGGGTTTGACGTGTGATTTGTTTACGCGCAAGCTGCTTTACACCTTCAGCATTCTGTTTAGAGCCCAGTCATTGACAAATGGAAGAATTTTAGTTTTGAGCTGCGAAGGTATCATGCGCAGATACCGCGGATAACTGTGCGTTTGTTTGCGTTTATTAAAATCTCGCATCTCTACGCCTGCGTCCCTTCTTTGCTGCATGCCGAATGTGGCGCGGATTTTTCTTGCCGCCCAATAAGACGCCCAATTTGAAAAAGTGTCCAATTTCAGTGTTTTCGGCGTGTAATGGAAAAAGTAAGTCGGTAACCCTCATTTTTTATTTCAAAATTTTGAAGAACGACATCGGGACCTCAACATATTTAGAAATTAAAAAAAATATCGAGAAGTTTTTATTTTGTAGGGGATCCAAACGTCAAATTTGGACTTTTCCCATAGACTTGCGTGGTTTAAAAAGTGACAACATACCTTTTTTGTTTTGGCTATAGCTCAAAAACGAAGTCGGTGACCCCCATTTTGTATTTCAGATTCTTAATCAGCACTGTTGTAAATACCATATATGTGAATTTTGGAAATTTTATCGAGTAGATCACTAACACGTCATACCCCTTAACTACATTGATGTAATTGTTAGGGACACTCAATACGAAAATGAGGAACTTCCTAGCATAATGAGGGATAAAGACTTCTGGCATGGCGTTGTAAATGGAATCTTGGTTGAGGCTGCCAGATGATGATGATGATGTTTTATTGTCTTGTTTGATGTTTTTTTGTCTTTGTGTAGGTAACAAATTTTTTAAACATTTAAGATTTTTTTTCTTTTTGCCCTAAT
The DNA here is from genome assembly GCA_023653785.1 of Ophioderma brevispina. Classification (NCBI taxonomy): domain Eukaryota; kingdom Metazoa; phylum Echinodermata; class Ophiuroidea; order Amphilepidida; family Ophiodermatidae; genus Ophioderma; species Ophioderma brevispina. The sequence continues at coordinate 28,473 of JAMKCH010054572.1, read as the reverse complement.
TTGCATAAAAAATTTGGAGTGAGCCGTTTTTTTAGGGTCGGTCAGGTTGCGGCAAACAAACTTTTTGGGGGGTCTGCACAACAATTCTATCAACTGTGACATTGGGTATATGATCAGGGTGTTATTGGAAAGAGAACATGCAGACCTTTCTTTAGCAATACAATGCTTGATTATAATGCAATCGGTAGTTTTTCTGTAATTTGTCATTAAACTTTAGTTTCCTTTTTTTTTATACACCCTTTATAATACTGAATGAAACATTCCAGGCCTTTATTTATGAAAATAAGAGGAGCTCTGTTAATAACTCTCCTGGGTTCATTTTGGAGCTTAACAAGGGGCTCAATTATTTACAGGTCATAACAAAACATAGGCCTTTCAAGTAATGAGGAGCTCAATTTATTGAGCTCCTGAAAGACTGTTCAGGAGAGCTGTAGGAGCTCTGGAGCAATAGCTCTCCTCAGAAATGAAGGTCTGACATTCCCAATTTATTCCTTTCAGGTCTTTTTATAGCTCTAGGACTGAGCGCAGTGATACCAGCAATACATTTCCTCATCTTACAAGGTTTTGTGGAAGCTTTCACTCGGGGATCCTTTGGGTGGATGCTATTCATGGGGTCGTTGTACATTGGTGGCGCTTTACTCTATGCTATGCGGATTCCAGAAAGATTCTTTCCTGGCAAGTGTGATCTCTTGGTAAGTGCATTTGTCTTTATATTGGTTATGGCATGGGTACTATTCGTAAACTGGGGTGAGGATAGTTGATAAGCAAATAATACTATTTCTTTGATAGTGCAAGGGCAGTGTCATTAAATTAAAGGATATCATACTTGTAGTTGTAATTATGGAGTTTTGGTTGAATTACGAAGCACTCCAGTGCCTATAGTACAATGTATGTAAATCTTCTAGCTATTAACCATAGCCAAAAACTCACTAAAACTCGCTGAGCTGAGGCAAGAAAATGCACCAAGTCCAAAAAGATGCGATGAGGTCATCGTATACATACACACATGGCCACAAAATTGCTGACCGGGCCAGCGACACCTTCGTTGCTTGCCATCCCTGGTCATGGGCCGGAGGCCCCTGGTTCGAATCCCACCCAAGATGTTCCCATCTTCTTTTCCTTCTATCCCTTTACCCCTTCCCTTCCTCCCGAAAACAGTGTTAGGATTAAGGAATCCAGTTTTAACAGATCTTACTTGTAGACTTTTTTCAAGTTAGAAAAAAAAAATATGTGCAGTGCCACATTTGAAGCCGGCCTCATTATAAATATTGTCCAAATGTCTCCTGAACAAACTATGACATTGTATGATTTTGTTGCTAATTACGTTGCATCACAACTAACCCAATCAGGGAAAATAATTTTTCTTGCACTTAGTGAAAACGCTAGGCTTAATTGTGTTTCTCCACAGAAGTAGTTTTCACATCTTCTTGGGCTCATCAATGAACTTGTCAATCAAATGTAAGATTTTACAATTTGAGAGAAGAAAACCAGAGCTGCAAATAGTTTTTAAAATGCAATAGAAATCTTGAATTGACCTAGCATTTCATTGTTTGCGTTTTTAATATAAAACTGACCTTTTAATAGCTAAATTTATCGTGTTCATGAAATTTGCTACAGACTGCTGCTTCAGAGGGGATTTAAACCAATCCCATAATGCATTGCAGTTGCAGTGTAGATGTCACTATGAGCTAGTAAAATCTCAATTCCCTTGGCACAGTTCAGTACCTTCCATTCGCCAGTGTATTTAGAAAATACACCCCCTGGTTTTTGGGTATGATATATGATACCCAGATCACACAAGGTCAGTTCATGTCAATGTATGTAAAAGTACAACCCACTGAACTGTGCCCTTGGTGGATGAGCTTGTTGTAACTCATAGTGTGTGCTTTACTGTGTCCATTTCAGGACTTAAGGATAAAAGTGCTTAAAAGGAGACACAGGCTCATATTCAACAAAATATACATCTTCCAATTTGCTCTCAAGACCTTGGAAAAACAACACACATTTTTACACACACACAAAGCTGTATCCTAATAGTACACAGAAGTTGTATTATGCAGGGGGTAGGACACGACCTGCTCGATTTGGGCATTGGGGATTTCCAAACGGTAATTTAGGGAACTGCTACGTGCATTTACTATGGCAGTCTCTGTCTCAGTTTCATTAAAAAATCTCCTCTTAACCCCTAGTTTAATACATCTTAGTAATATCATGATAATTAAAGAATAAATAATTGACTTCAAAATCCGTCGGGGTTAGTGGATTAACCCCGCTGCAAAATAGTGTAATTTCCAATAACGGTCATTTAGATTTAAATATTCATGACCAGGCCTAGACTTTAGTCAAGTCTGAGTGTAACCGTCCAATACGTGTAATAGCGCCCTCCTACCGTTAAGTCTTTGAAAGGACTAGCACTCGAGTCGCGCTGGATGTTGATGCTGATTTGAATTCAGGCTGTTGCTGTAGGATGGCATGTCCTACCCCCCTGGTATTATGATGCCAAAGACTTGACTACATTTTGTGTGTTGAAAGTGGACTTTGTTTGGGGTCTCGTGACCTCATGGTGCAATTTGGGATATCATTTTAAGTGCTAATGTCATCTGTGGTTAAGAGATAAGGCCAAAAAAAAAAACAAGTTTGTCTCAGAAGAAATGTGAAAAATCGCAATGCGAAATGCGTTTTTTAGAAAAATGCTAATGCGAAATGCGGTTTTTCTTTTTTTTTTAATGCATTTTTGGCCCACTTTTTTCAAATTTCGGCCAAATTTTCATTTTTTTTTTCTGAAATTTTTTACAAAAAAAATAAAGAGTAAAACCTAAAAAAAAAATTATGCGGTCAAAACCAATTTTAAACGCGCGAACTTCTGAGAAAAACTTGTTGCAGATTTGTTTGTTGGGAAATAGGTTCTGTTTGGGGTCACATGACCTCATGGTACAATTTCCAAATCATGGTGCAATTTCCAAATCATGGTGCAATTTCCAAATCATGGTGCAGTTTCCAAGTCATGGTGCAGTTTCCAAGTCATGGTGCAGTTTCCAAGTCATGGTGCATTATGGGATATCATTTTAAGTGCTAATGTCATCTGTGCTTAAGAGATAATAGTTGTTGGGGATTTGTGTGTTGGTATGAGGCTCAGTTTAGGGTCACATGACCTCATCAAGGTGCAATTTCCAAGTTATGATGCATTATGGGATATTCTGCCTCTACTTCCTAAAAGTAAATTGCAAAATTTTTGGAGAATCATCTCATATGATAAAGTGTGCAACAATTGATTGTGACATATGTAGAAAGGTGGTGTCATTCCCACATGGGAAAAAAGAAAAATATTTTTCACAATATACTATTATGTATAAAACTTTAAATATACATGCGGTGCTTTTTTTTAAAACATAATGTAAATCAAGTTTGTCATTCCAAACACGTCAACCCCTTCTTCGGTTAATGAATAATTTACCTAAACTAGTTACTCAATTGTTGCTGAATGTGTAATTGCAGAACAAAAATCAGTTGCTCACTTCACCCTCTGAAACCTGTGTTTCCCTACTGGACTACATTAAATGGCACCCTGTGGTTTCTATCATTTTATGGCCAATTTAATAGTTTAGGGCTAAAGCTGTTGCCATAGCAAACGACACATGTTTTTAATTCATGGGAAGAAATTTTTACAAATGCATGTCTGATAACAAATAAAAAAAACTAAAACACAAACAAACACAAACTAAAAAACATTTAAAAATGTGAATTTTTTCCACCAGTTATAGCTGCTTATTCGGAAAAACACTAAGAATTGCTCTGTATAATTAAGCTTTTAACAGTGCGTCAGCTGTTATGTGGGAATTGGTGTCATGCAAATTCTTTGACAGTTTATTTTTTGTAACTACGTACGGAAGGGAAATGGTGCCCAGTTTGAACACGACAGTTTTTATTTATACATGGATTTGGGATTTCCATCACGTGAAGGAAGAGATGATGATTTTTGGTATTTAATACAATTTCCGGCTTGTCTTGACAGTACACCACAGGTACTTTTCCTTATAAATGTGGGATTGTGATCTTAGCATTCCATTCAGGTGTCCATTAGCTGTCACCGACATTACAGAGTATGAAGCCGTTCAAGTTCAAGTAACTTTAATTAATCCATAAATATCACAAAACAATAAAAAAAATAAAAAAAATAAAAAAAATAAAAAAAATAAATAGAATTTGTCAAAGATCCAAAATAACTAATTTTCTGTAAAAGCTGACTACATGTAATGCTCACTCTCCGCTGATGCCTAGAATTGTGAAGGAATACCCGAGGTACAAAGGGAGGAAAGGTAAGCTGTCTGTCAAGCCCGATTGAAGCCATACGCCGGACCTAGAATCAGATACACAGCAAACGATTATGAAGCGTATGACTATGATCATCCATCACATCATCCAACCTCTTCTCGAAAGACCTCGTATCTAGAGTTAAAGTCCGCCGGCCGCCCCTAACATCCTTTCTACCTCATTCACGATTCCTGTTAATTCTGTCTAATGTCGCTTATTGTGACCCTACCACCCAGCAACAATAAGCAGTATCTCCACACACTTTCAATCCTGAGTTTGTAACAAAGAGTGAAATCTCAGTATTGACCATTAACAAAGTTAAGTTGTTCTGAGAACAGTACATTCTGCTATTCAGTCTTTTGATTAAAGATCGATGTGTGTGTGCCAGTTTGAGTTCGTTGTCAATCATAATGCCGAGATATTTATATGACAAGACACGATCCACAGTACTACCTTTTAGGACCACAGGGCTTGGAGTTCTAGCATGTTTCCTAAAGTTGGCATGGGTGAATTCAAAATGCAGCAAGGTCGTTGTAAACTAAATGCACAGTGAAATGTTAATATATTTCGTGGTTTTAAAAGAGTATTGCTTGGGTTTTATTCTCCATATCGGAATGTAGACCGGAAGTCAACCATACCGGAAGCTGTGCACTTTCGCGTGTTATATTCAAACACAGGAAGTTGTCAAAAAGATGACCTTTTGAGGTCACCTCCGCTCATAAGACCAGTTAACATCCACGTCACTTCTTTTGTTGCTCGAAATCCATTCCTGCGAATTGTTTTGGCCCATAGTATAAATACCCTTGTCCAAGGCTGGTGGGCTCTGAGGTCAAAATAATTAGGCCCTTTGCCCTTTTACTATGCTGAGACTTCAGTAAAATAACATGACTTTAGTTTCAGTGGGTGTCCTTATACACTAACTACATTATCAGTGGTCACTTGTAGGCAAAACAGTTAATAGCCAAATCCAATTGGTCCACTACTTATTCAATATCCCACTTGGGGATTCAGTAATAATTAATTGGATCTCCTGGGAGATAGGACCGAGACAAATCCAGTCACCAATTCATTAAGTTAGCTGGTTTCACACTCTTGTTTCCGCAGTAGCTTGGTTCGATGACAGTTGTGCCTTCACTTTTCTTCTAGTTGCCCTACTAGTGGCGAACAGCATAGCCTAATTATTTAGCCCCAAAGCCATGATCTGTTACTGTGGCAGCTATTGTAATGGTGGTGGAAGACAATCGAGGGAGTAATTCCTTATTTTAAGATAACTGATCGGCCTACTTTATTCATATTTTTAGTATCTGTGCTTGAGGTGGCTGCAACCTGCCTGCGCAATTTATGATTCTGTGGTTTTGTTTTTAAAATAAATACAAAATACCTTGCCAGGATTACGTATTACGAACACAAGCCCCCAACACGTGCCAAGTCGAGTATTAAAACTCTAACAGATACCATTGCCCAGTGTGTAACAGTCAGGCAGACCTCTGTCAATATACCAGCCTTAACATGTTACAAACATTGCTGTTAACTGGTCGATATCCCCGAAGCTGTCCACACGTCACAACCTCCAAAAGACTCCGGAGTGTTATTGGACTTTGAGTTTCACCCCCTATTTTTTAGGGGGATAAAACCCCACTAGATCCTCGACAAAACTCCGGAGTTAAACCTACGAATACGTCCCACACGGCCAAAAACCCCGATCGACACTCCAGAGTTTTGAAAGCCCACTTCGGAGTTTCAGCTTCCGTGTGGACACGACTGTAATTGCCTTCATCGTTGAACTTTAACTGTGTTAACTTGAAACAGCCCAAATTCCTCATCTCAGCCAATCATAAGTGGCCTTAGAACAAACAGAGAGTGTATTTAGTCCATCCCCAATGCATCAAGTTTTTTATACATTTCACCTCCATAATCCATGTTATCCCGGCATGTGATCCCACAAAAATTCCCATTTTAATACATAAAACGCGGCCTTTTACACCCATTCCTGCACACAATGCACTAGTACTTTATAAATTTTTAATCAGAAAGGTTTTGTGCTCCTTAAACTTCTTTACACTGCCCTAAATTACGGACATGTGTTTCATACAGAACATATAGGCACATTGCATTGTATTTGGTATTAGTTCAAACATCCTCTGCTACTATGAAGCCAAGTTAAATGCAACCTTGTTTATTCTTGGGAACTTCATAATTACATCTAACCTTGTAGCTGGTCACATATTACTAAATGTGAAAATGTTTGCTTTTCAATATTTTTATGGGATACAAGTGTTAAACCCTAGTCTGGTAGTATAAGTGGGGTAAAATTAGCACCAATTTTGAAGTGTCAATGGTATTGAATCGGTTTGTATATTAGTCCGTTCCATTGATGTGTATTTTTAGTAATTTTGTAAAAGTTTGACCATTTAACAATACTCTGTTATCAACACCATAGTCATAATGTTGACAGTTGACAAAACACAGGTGATTGTCCTTGATCAGGTAAATTACCACAACAGTATCAATACAGAGGTGGACCATGGACTTCAGAAATACTTTAGTTCAGTGAATATAGCACCACTTTGCAAGCTGTGATTAACTACACAAATATTATAAATTAAGTCTTATGACATTGACAATAAATGTTATTGAAAGTGGGGGGGTGGTGGGGGGGGGTGGTGGGGGGGGGGGGTAGACTAAGGCAAAGTAAGGGAACAAATAAGAGCATGACGAAATCATGAGTTTCATTAGATAGCCGCCGAGAAAAGGTTAATTCCAAAATTTCAGTTGATTTTGGATGAGGCGGTTTGAAATGTTATTAACAACAATTTTATATCACGGTGCCCCAGAGGCCCTGTGTTATAATTTCTGTCCTTTGTACGGACGAAAATACAAAATGACAATTTCTTCCAGAGTAGATCGAATTTGCAAGTATGATTAGGCACATTCAGATTATGTAAAAATCTCAACTCCTGTGGGTAAAGTCCGGGGAAGAGGCTGTGGATCACGAAAAGCATGTGTTGAATGTGTTGCGTTCATGCGATTATGACTTTTAAATAGCATGTTTTATAAATTACCGGTAAGAACAAAAGAAGTAACCCTTTTAGTTAGCTTTGGAAAAATACGACGAAAAACAATCACTTGTTGGCCTAATAGAGAATGTTTAAGCAATTGTGGAAAACAATTGTCGTCATCTCATCATGGAACTTCTATAGTAATTATTACTGACGTACGTATGATGGAATATTCAAATAGGTACAGATCTTTGATTTGTACCTCTGTCAACGTAGTGGTTCAAGGTATATGCAAAATCAAGCTTAATTTAAGTCAGAACCTAGATTCTTAGGGCGATTGTCCTTTTAAAGACCTTCTTGTTAAACTGGTTGGGTATGTGCTGCTTTGTGTGTTTGTGATTGAATTTCAATTTTCTGGTAAAATGGGTCCCTAAAATTAAAATGTTTCCCAAACTGTGGGATATGAACGCAAAACAATTAAATGGTACAGGTTGGGGCTGGAGTTCTCACACTGGGAGGAAAGTGATCTGGGTCTATATCCGCCTATAAGACCCTCATTTTTCGGCTCTTTTTTATCCCCTGGCCTTGTACAGCAGCGGGGGATATGGCGAGGGTGTGCATGTCCGATGTGTATGTATGTATGTGTATGTGTTCCAGTTTGGTTAGGTTTTTTCCGTTTTTTGCGTCTCCTTTGAAAAGTTTAAGTCCGATTTAAACCATTATTTTTTTTATGTTTTCAGAATCTTAAGCTTCCATCCTATACCTTTGTAAACACTTAATGTACAATAAACAAGTACCGTGAGACGATGTCATGAGTTTTTGAGACCATGACATGAGTTTAAAACAGACAGGATTTTTTTCGGGGAGGTTTCTGTTGGCTAAGTAGTCTAGGGATGTTCCATTTTTTGGGGGTGTCATTTATTATTTATGGGTTTTGCTGTCTACTGTTTGAATTTTGTGGGTGGTTCTTGGGGTCTTCTGGTTCCATTTCTTTGGTGGTTCCTGGGGTCTACTGGCTTTCCATTTCTGGGTTTTCCTAGTTGTCAATTTGTTTTCAATTTTAATTTGGTACTTCCTGGTGTTCACTTTTAAAATCATTGATGTTACCATGTGTGGGTTTATACTTTCACTATGCTATAAGGATCTAGTTTATTTCTGAACTGAGCCAGGGTTAACATAAAATAGATAATATGGGGATGATTTTTAATCGCAGGATACAATAATTTAGCGTCACATCGCTATGAGTTTGAAATATTTGCGCTCGTCGCTCCGCGACTCACACAATATTTTTCAAAACTCATAGCCTTGACGAGAAATTCTGTGTATCCTACTCATCATCCAATATCATATCAGACTTGGGGTGAAGGTGCATAGGGGTTCCTTCATATGTGGATTGATGTCAAAGTTCATGACAAGTCAAAGGTTCATCTGATGTCATGTTCCAGTTCCCGTTTTTGGTTAGGTTTTCGTTGTGGCATCTCCTTCCGAAAGTTTACGTCCGATTTAAACCAACTTGGGGTGAAGGTGCAAAGGGGGTTCCTTCATATGTGGATGATGTCAAAGGTCAGGACAAGGTCAAAGGTCAACTGAGGTCATGTTCCAGTTGGGTTAGTTTTTGTTTTTCTGGTCATCCTTTGAAAGTCCGATTTCACCTAAACTTGTATCGAAGGTGCAATAATACGGTTCCTTCATACGTTTGAGGGTCACAGGTCCATATCAAGGTCAAGTCTCTGCGGTTTATTTTCCCCTTTGGTTAGGCGTTCATTTTTCAAAATTGCTACATTTCTAATATTATTCCATAACAATTTATTGAATTTGATGGGCCCTGCAACTGACAGCTGTCCCAACTAACCACCTTGTGTATCTTGCCATCTTGCCAGGGGGATCGCACAGTTTACTCTTGCTGTATTTTTAGTTCCAGTACCCCATTTTAAACATTTCATTCCAGAGCGACCCACTTTCATGTCGCACAGCCATATTCCCACTAATACATAAACCAAATTTTCTCTTCAAACTCCTCAAAAAGTAGCTAGAAAATTGAGGGGATATTCGCGCTTATTTTCTGAAAATTTTCTGAAACCTATTTTCCGGCCATCATTTTTTGTGCCTGGATCGCCCCCCCCAAAAACTACGTTTCGGAGACCCCATTTTTTGGGCCTGGAATCACCCCCCTATGACTATGTTGAGAGGGTCACAGATTAGTAATGGAGCCCTCCAAAACTTTGAAAATCACTATCTATGGGTAATATTTGGTGTAGAATTCAAATATCAGGAAGTTCATAGCATGTTTACTTTTAGAAAAAAAAAAAAAAAAAAAAAAAAAAAAAAAAAAAAAAAAAAAAAAAAAAAAAAAAAAAAAAAAAAAAAAAAAAAAAAAAAAAAAAAAAAAAAAAAAAAAAAAAAAAAAAAAAAAAAAAACAAAAGTAAGAACATTTTTATCGTCCATCTTTTGGTCAATCAGAGGTACATAGTAGAACTTTAAACCAAATTAACCAATACAATTATGAACACATTAGAAAAGTAATAAGTGAGGTACAGCCCCTTAAAAATGGTAATTGTACTTTTTTGACACATTTTGACCCCCCTGAAAACCAATGTTGACATTAAACACTGCCCCTCTGCTTCAGATATGTTGAAGATGTAGCATTAAACAACTTTCCCTGAAAGAACTAGCTTGTCTTTATTTTTTCACAACAAAATACACACTCAGTTACCACACAAAGGTATACGTGACCCAGAGGTCATTGTACATGCACAGCGTATATCACCATAAACATTCTATGGGGATATCAGCAAAAGTATCTTGTGCAGAAAACAATGAAGACATCGAGACACCAAGCTGATTCTTTCAAGAATAGTTCTTTGATGATGTATCTTCAACATATCTGAAGTAGAAAGGTGATGTCATATGTCAACATTGATTTTCAGGGGGCCAATACATGTCAAATTGCAAAATTAGGATTTTTCAATAGGCTCTAACTCGCTTATTACTAAACCTAATGTATTTATTTATTACAATATAGAGGACCGAGACCTCAGAGGTATACCCAACAGTGGTTAACCACTCTACTAGGGGAATCCCTCGAAACTGACCAGAATGGCTTGGGACAATCAGGGGTTACCACCCTACTCTTCTCGAAACTGACTGTGATATACATGTACAGGTATGACTCTCTGTACATGGGACCGACGGCTTAACGTCCCCTCCGAAGGACGGGATATTCTTGTGGCTCATTTGCCCAAGTCCAAATGAACCCCAGGGAGAGCGGAATTCTAGTTTTAATCAATAGTTCTTATACAAATTAAATCCAGAATTTAGTACCCGATTAAATCACAGCGAGTGGCCCTACCAGGGTTTGAACCGGGGACCTCCAGCACCAAAGGCGAATATCCTAACCAGTGGGCCATGCTCTCCCAGTACTTATTATTGTACTGGTAGAAAGTCCTGCAGTGTGACTCTGGTTAACAAGAAAACGAACATTAAAAATATTGTTACAGAGTTCTGACCCCCCCAAACTTGTTCCCACATGAAAGATATTGCATTTCTACGCCCAAATCACTTTAAAGTAAAGGAGCTATCACATTTTTGATGCCAGATTTGAATTCTACACCAAAAAAATTCCCCAGATAGTGATATTCAGAGTTGGGAAGGGTTCCATTACAAGTTTATGGCCCTCTCAAAATTGTCTTTGCATCACACAGCATGTTTGATGGTGACCCCCCCCCTAAATTTCTGAATGCTCCTGCGGGAAAACGAAAGGCGGTATGAAGCTAAAAATTTCAGGATTTTCATTTCTCAGCAATATCTATCATCACCCCAAAAGGAAAAAAATCCATGACATGCTGCGGTTGCAAATCTTGAGTGTTGACATGGAATAGCCCCAGTTACAGGATGTCAACGAGAGATTTTGAGACATCCATGTGGTTCATATGAAGTTATTTCCAATAGATTAGACACTCAATTAAATTTCATAAAAAAAACTTTTGGGTTTTTAAAAAAGTTTTGGTACAGTATTGTCTTAAAAAGTGAAAACACCTAGTTAATTCTTTATATGTTATATTCAATAGAAAACATAGGCTGAAATTCGTAATTTGCTCCTATACAAATTTTTTTTTAAATGTTTTCACAATTTTTGTACCAAAGTTTTTTTTTTTTTTTTTTTTTTTTTTTTTTAATGTTTTTGATATAAAGGTTACACCAGTGCCAAAATCAGATATTTTTTTTAATTAACCTCTTTTTTTCGGGACACCTGTTATTTGAAATCTCTTTGTTTGCACACTTGATGGGACCGTTAAGGATCTGGTAATTACACTTCCATGCCATTGTTGCTTGTACCTAAAGTGGTTGTTGCTTGTACCCATAAGTGGTTTCACTTCATTGCACATTCAACACCACACAAAACCTCTGAAGTAAGCCACAGCATCCTTGATGCTCCTCTTTCTATCTCTGAATGAAAGACCAATTAGCAAAATTAATGCTATGAAGACAAGAAAAATATTTTTTGAAATATACTTATGTTTTTTTTGGGGGGGGGGGAAAGATGGAGAGGGTAACCAGTTATTGTCAGTACAAAATATATAGATGACCAAAGATGAAGAGAAAAGAAATAATTTTGTTTGGGTTATTTTTGGAAGATCTGAGTTACACACATATTAGCCACAGATTATTCTGTCTACAAAACATTTTACATTTTGGAGATACAGTGGAAATATTTGTGTGTGCATGTGTGTGTGTTATGCATGTGATTGAAGGTGGGTGGGTGGGGGTGGGAGTGGGTGAATGTGGGTTGGTGGATATTTGTTTGTTTTAATCTTGATTTCATTTTTGTGTTGCCAGCCCTAAGGCAGGAAGACACATAGGGGATCACTTTGTCCACTGTAGTCTGTTGTTGATGTCTGTTGTTGTTGATGTCTGTTGTTGTTGTTGTGAAAAAGGGTTAACATTTGCTTGTAATATCCGCACTCTTTGATGGATTTAAACCAAACTTCAGTCATAGATGCAACATGGGATCCCGCATTTGCTGATGAGGTCAAAGGTCACATACTAAGGTCAAAGATCATGTGAAGTCAAGTTGTAAGATAGGCTAAAAATGTAAAATTGACCTAAATTGAAAATTTGAAGTTCAATTGGAACCAAACTTGAACCATAGGTGCAACATTGGATCCCTCATATGGTAATGAGGTCAAAGGTCACATCCCAAGGTAAAAGATCATGTGAGGTCAAGTTGTAAGACAGGCTGAAAATGTAAAATTGAAAATTTGAAGTTCAATTGGAACCAAACTTGAATCATAGGTGCAACATTGGGTACCTCATTTGTAAATGAGGTCAAAGGTCACATGCCAAGGTCAAAGGTCACATGAGACCTATCATTACAAACTGCGACGGCAGGCAACACATACGGTCGGAGGACCGATGTATTTTTATATCAACATTTAAAAAGGGATTACTCTAAGCATATTTTCTTCTAATCAATCAATTTGAATGAAATGACATAGGAGTTTTGAATGGGGTAGTAGTGCTTCAGTTTTTAATTCACCAAATTTAATCTAAGTCAGATTATGGTGATAAAATCATGAGTATTTATTCCCATTGGAACTCAAGAGCCCTACTATCTGGATGGAAGTCCTAAGGTTAAGTATGCATTGTTTGTAAACCAACAAGAGAATATTTATAGGCAATCAGATAATTTATGTCATGAGACTAACTGAAAACCATTACATCTCCAATCAATGGAAAAAGAATAAATTAATCTCAATTAAATCAGATATAAATAATCTTCTCTTAGTACAGGGTACAAGGTTTATTCATTTGGTAGGTTTTGTTGTCAAGTCAAGGGGTCAGGAAAGACGTATGGCTCCCATATTTGCAAAAACAAGATCTTAAAGGAGAACCCGTACAACGAATAATATTAAACAATATACACCATAAAATAATTATTGACCACATATCGAGTGGTTTCATAGAAAAAATTGAACTATATAACCCTAACAATGAATTAAAACCATCTAGTCTGACCATGTGCTATTTAAAAGTCGCGCTGCTGTATAACGTGTTATGCGATACGACCGGCACGTTTAGGTCATACACGCCATAAGAAATACACACTATGAAAGCGTCATGCGTGAAGATGTATGACGCTACTGTGCCGTCCGGATCGCATAACACAAATACATATCCCATATACAGTAGCGCGAATTTTTAAATAGCGCATGGTCAGACAAAATGCTTTTAATTCGTTTTATGGTTAGTAAAATTCCGTTTTAACATGAAACCACTCCATATGTGTTCAATAATTGTTTTATAGCGTATATTGTGTAAGTTATTCTTGATACAAGTTCTCCTTTAAACTTGGTATCAAAATTACCAGAAAAATGGGGCAATCCAGTAAAAACCAAGATGTAACTCTATTCCCATTGAAGTTATTTACTAGAGAAACAGATTTGACTCCTTAAACTCGAAGAGCTCAGCGATACACATTGGCGTCAGAACCGGGGCGTACAAGACGTACAGGTACGTCCCAATCATTTTGTCCCTCGCCCCGGCGCCCCCTCCCCCTTTTTTAAGAAAAAACACAACCTGGAAGTAAGAAACTGATTTCGGCTTTCAGAAACACCATTACGAAATTTGCAAGAACTCTGCAATGACACTTTCTGGTACTCATCCATCAATTAAGTTATGAACTAACATGGTCTCTATGCCTTGAAGAACTCTAATAAGAAGTGGCGCCCTTATACTGGTCAACATAAAAAGTATAATAAACTGATCCTGCTTCTTAGAGCATACTTGAAGAAGTAGTCAAAGATGGCTCCTTTTAAATGCAACGACAAGACTGAAGTCGACGCATCATACATTATTCAGAACTCTAGTGACGTCCCTTTACTGGTCGTCCAGTGAAGGAATAAACTGACGCCGCCCTTGAAAATAAAAATGCTGACATCTAATAGGCAATAGCACCCTGTCAATACTGATGCCGCCCCTTGAAAGAAACATTGCGGAAGAAGTACTGCAATGGCACCTCTATACTTCAATACTCTTCATCCAAAGACAAGGAATCATGCCGCCCCTTTGAAGCGCAAAAGTACAATTGATAAGAACGCAACAACAACAGCGCCCTGCTGAAGGCTACACTTTATGTTACACTATGCCACCATATGGAAACAAAATTGCACAGGTGATACAACTATGAAGTAATGAACTGATGCCGCCCACTAGAAGCAACTGATCCCCTAAGTTCTCTTCTGGTTATCCAATGAATTTAAACTGATGTACCGCCCTTTAGAAACAAATTTGTAGACGTCTAACAAACAGCGGCGCCCATTTTCTGCCGACCTTAAAAAGCAATTTGCTGGAGCCAGTCGTCGAATCCCATCTGCCTGACGAACAAGCAGGATTTCGCCGTGGCCGGAGCACTGAAAAGCTTTGAAAATCGCTGTAAAGCAGTCGTCATCTTGGTGGACCTTATACTGCAGCATATGACACCGTGTGGCACCAGGGCTTGACACTCAAGCTTTTCAGGACCATCCTGGATCGTCACCTTGTGCAATTCATATGTAACATGCTTGCAAACGGTAGCTTTGTTCTTAAGACCGGTGATGGGCAGAGCAGTCGAATACGTCGTTTGAGGAACGGAGTCCCATAAGGATCATTGCTGGCTACATGCTGTATATAAATAAGCGATTTACCTCAAACAACATTATGGTTACGCCGACGACCTTGCCCTTCTTCACTTAGACAGAAGCTGGACTGAAGTAGAAAGTACACTTACTGCAGATATGGCCCTACTTGCAGCATATCTCAAGACCTGGAGACTCAAGCTGAGTGAAGCCAAGACCACGGCTACTGCCTTCCATCTTTACACCAAAGAGGCTCATCGTCAGCTTCAAATCAATCTCAATGGAGCGCCACTGCCATACAATCCTGCACCAACTTAATATCTGGGAGTGAAGCTTGATCGGCAGCTTATTTATCGGTATCATCTCGAGTCAGTATGTGCAAAGGTGTCTTCGAGGAATAACTTCCTGTGCCGCCTTGCTGGATCTTAATGGGGTGCTAGCCCATCCACTCTAACCACCGCACTGGCTCTGGTCTACAGCGCTGCTGAATATGCCGCCCCAGCATGGTGCAATAGTTCTCACACAAAGAAGCTGGACGCAGTACTCAACGAGACCATGAGAACCATTACTGGCTATCTTCGTCCCAATCCATCTGAGTTTCTACCAGTACTTTCAGGCATTGCACCTGCAGTGCTCCGGAGAGAACATCACACACATAAACTGGTGAATAAGGCTCTGTTGGTCAACATGCACCTGCTGCATAACACTGTCAAAGAATCACACCAGCTCAGCAGACACTCTCGTCGACCTTTCTGTCGACACGCTGCTAAACTCTCCAGCTCCCCATTCAACATCCTACAGACGTGGAACACTGCCTGGCAAGGTACCCTAAGACCGGACCAATTCACTCTCACACCTATGACAGAACTCCCACCTCGTAGAAATCTAACATGTAAGGAATGGGTCACCTTGAACAGGATTCGCACAGGAGTCGGTCGTTTCACCAGCAATATGCATCGATGGGGCTGCGACCATCTCCAGCCTGCCAATGTGGCTCTCCATCACAGACTGCAGATCACATTCTCAATGAGTGCCGTACCTTTTGTCCACCGGTAGATATAACCTTCTCAAACCCAACCAATCAACAGTGAGTTGGCTCCACTTAATTCAAAACATTTAGCTGCTGCCTCATACGCAAGTAGAATATGGTTTGTTCAAATAAAACCTTACCCATTAGGAGCTGTTTTACGGGAGGTCAAATTTGGCCTAAAATAGCCCCAAAATCTGAAAAATCAGGAGAAAAAATGAAGATTTTTTACAAACAAAATTTTCAAAAAAAAATAGCCAAAATTGATAAATTTTGGCTAAAAACAGGCTGATTTTACATGATTTTTGGAAACTATTAAACAAATTTAAAAATGAAAATCAGGGTAAAACAGGTTTTTTTCGTCGCCTTAACTAAATTTTACTTTTTAAGACCGTTGATCTTATATAACCAGAAGAACTACTAGAGTCATTATAAGGTGAACCTTTTGCTAATTTCATATTATTTCCATCACATTTTCACGAGAAAACGTGCTTTGGAAAATGAACATTGCAAGGGTTCCGCGCTTCGCTCGAAAGTGGGCCACCCCTCCCACATCCACCCTGTGATGTAGGTTACTGTCTTAATGTAATAAATTCCAGTTTTACCTCCTTGCGAATTGTCCCAAAAATGCTTCACAATTTTATTTATGTTTTCATGCATTTTCGCTTTTTTAAAGATCATCAGTCACTAATTCAGTGGCGACTCCCACTGGCACAACTTCTCTAACACAGATGGGTGTGTTAGTCCCTCGGTCAATCATAGCGCTTTATCGGAGTGGTTTATGTGCATACAAGCGAGGGCCAGTAGGTCTCTACATGTGTGAGTGCTGTTCATGAGAAGTACAATCTCAAATTTGTGATAAAATTTTATAACAGCGCATATATCATGCTGCTTCGTGGCATTTTAACCACAGAAATGAAAGCATTTCTTGACCAATTTCACAGAACCAGACCCTACTAAGAAACAGAATTAGACAGATGCTCCTAGCAATGAAAAGATCCAAAAGACCGAGTATGAAAAGAAATGGACCCGAGTGACAACTGAAGAGCAAATAATTATGTTTGATAGAACATGAGGAGTAATTGTTTCAACATTTATTTAACAATTATAATTTTGTACTGTGTACAAACTACAAATGTAGGTGATGGAAAAGATTTGAGTGTAATGTAAATGCAAAAAAATTAGACAAAATAGATGCAAACACTGAGGCACTGGGTGCACTGATCTGAAATTGGAAGTACAGGAACGTGTGTCGTTCAAGACCAAGTTCATGGCTTTTCTGCAGTTCTTTAGACTTCCCTTTATTGGCCACAAAACTCACAAATTTAGATTCATGGGGAATTTTAACAGTTCGTTCCGCCTCCCAGTTCTCTAATTTGGCCTAAATTTACAATTCCTAGCCCCAAATTGGCAAAAAAAACAAATCAATTCCGAAGACCAAATTTTATTTTAAAAAATCAGTTCTCAAGCCCCCAAGTGGGGAACACTTTGCACGGCAAGCACCACCCACCCAAACCAAAAGTGAGTGCTCCCGCATGAGGGCTAAAATAAGGGCCTATTATTTTTTTTGCTTTCCTTTCATTTTCCGCAGAAAGAAACAGTATAACTGCAGTGTATTTCAAACACACAAAAAACAGTACAATCAATACAAAAATCACATTTCACCATTTACAAAGTTAAATAAGTGGCAAATCGAGAGAAAAGTGTTTTACTGTACACTACTCAAATTCTCCTCCATTTAACACTAAACTGGTGTTAGCATCCTTTTTTCAAAAATATTTTTAATTTTTTTAAGTATAAATTAAATTCAGCAAGTGTTTTTTAAAAACTTACACCAAATTTGGCTTATATTTACAAATCTACCTTACTGTAAATTCATCTTCTTAAAAAGGAGAAGCAAAGAGTAAAAAACAGGTCTGGATTTCCAGAAAGTTCACCCAAAGATGGAATTATACTCAAAATTATCCTATACTTCACACCACCATTCTGAAAATCAGTCCACATAGGTTAACACCACCTTACAATGTAAAAAAACAAGTGTCATGTTTCGACCTCATCGCTCACCATAATGAACATAAAATTAGAGTTTAAAACAATATTATTCCTGTAAAGCTACTGTTACTTGCGGGGCTTAATACTTACTCTGACGGAGATCAATACACAATTGCATCACTCTTGGGATGCAGAACCTCCAAATATACTCCTTAAAATATACCCATACCCAAAAAGGGTTGTTGGTTCCCCACCGTGTGACATATTACCCAGCATGCACCACGCCATCCAGCGTTCCTTCTCTTTATTTGGACTCTACCATAAGGTTGTATTGTTTTCGGATACTCTTAAAGTCTGACTCAGAGATTTCGAAATATTATTTTTTGTGTAATTAATGAAAAATAGCAACTTAGAAACTAAATATAGTAATCTAAAATGCACCAATTCCGAAAATTTGAAGATGCATGGAGTTTTCGTTTTTGAGCAGTAAACATTTATGTGTGTATACGTCCCATAGGATACTTGTGTATAACAAAATTCACGGATCCGGAATTTTCGAAACAAAGTTGTGCATTTTCTATATGCAGGAATTCGAGTTTTTTAAGCTTAGCAATTTCACACGTGATTAGTATATATGGACAAGCATATGAAAAAAAACACGATTTTTTTGGAAATTGAGGGCGCCCTCCTCAGGAAATCTCTGAGGCGGCCTTTAAGTATTGATCTAAATCGCGGGTTTTTCAGTCTATAGTGTATTTCAACTATATGCCTTGCAGGCCTCATTTCTACTCCTCACCATGTTTCCCTGTGTGGATGGATTTTAGGTTTCGGGAGGAGCCTTTGATTGACTTTTTGCCGACGTTCCGGTGCATAATTTGACACGTTTTGCGTTCACGGACCGCGGAATTCCGTCTTCCCGTGATTTTCTTCCTGATTCCTTTCATCCTGTCTTCCTTTGTAACTGTCCTTATTTTACACAGTGGTTAAAGACAGTCTTATTAGTTATGTCAGGGAAAATTTTATTTGTTTTGGCTATATATTCATTATGTTCATGATTTTCATAATTTTACATGTTTTTATTTCCCTACATTGGGATGATGTGGTGATATTAGTTGCGAAAGCTTCGACTTCGAGATCGTCACGCATCGAGAGGGCAGCATATGCATGGGAAAAAGGTAGAATAAGGCTGGAAGTTGTAGATCGGGCTCACCCCAAACCTGAACGGCAAAGCCTGGCCTGCAGGGTAATAATGTGTGAAAACAAAACCCCCAAAAGGGGGGGAGCTCCGAGACTCAAAGTTTGGGGCCGAGTTTCCGATCGGCAATGATTCGGTAATTTCTCTTCCCAAGAGAGCCAATTGTTGCTTGAGC
Organism: Ophioderma brevispina; assembly: GCA_023653785.1. NCBI lineage: Eukaryota > Metazoa > Echinodermata > Ophiuroidea > Amphilepidida > Ophiodermatidae > Ophioderma > Ophioderma brevispina. Next base: position 9,160 of record JAMKCH010054572.1, on the reverse strand, counting down.
TCGGGATCTTCCGAGACCCTTTGGCGGAATGGAAATTTCTAGGGCTTTTCGTTCCGAGTCTTGAATCGGTTTTACCGCAAAAACCCTCTCCGAAATAGCTAGTAGTTGGGGATATGAGGTAGATAAACAGAGCCCTGAGACTATAAGGTTGGGGCAGAGTTTCCGACTTGGCGATTTGTTATTTCGGTAATATCTTCCTAAGAGAGCCGTCGTCGCTGCGCTTCGGTTATTCCGACCGCCAGGTTTCTGTAGGAATTCTCAGGCTTGTATCCGAGTATGTGGTCCTGGTAGTGCCAGGTTCATCACGTCTTTATATGAAGTTTATTCAGAGTCATTTTGTCAGGCGGAGCGGAATCGGGAGTTGCGGCCACCGTTGCTACGGTGGTTTTCCACTCCTCCTGGCGTTCAGAGTTGGTCTGGGAGAGTTTGTCGTGCCACCTGTTAGCAATTTTTATTGCCACAATAGGCGGCCCGAAGACGGCCGAAGAGTTCCGAGCTAAGGTACTTCGGTCGACAGGAAGTGAAGTGTATCGTCCGAGTCCACGAGTTTGTTAATGCTCAGCGCCCAGGTTATTTTCCGTTCTGACCAGAATAACATGATTGCCTGTGTGCGTATTTATCCTTAGGGTAACCGTCTTCCGAGGTTTTTCGAGCAATCCTCGTGTTAGGTTCGGCAGCCGTCTTTTCGGCTGTGTAACATTAATGACTTATTCATCTCGGAAAAGTGCTTCGCCACCTATTAGCTCCATTGCTACAATAGGTTCGGCGCTATGTGTTTCGATTCCTCTGGCCTTCGGTCGTTCGGGTGATTAATTGTTTTGACCGGGTCACCATAGGGTCGTTACTTGTCAGCCACGCCCAGGTGAGTACTTTGTTCAATGCGTCAAGGACCAGGTATTGGGTTGGGTAATTTCTCAATGCATAGCTTTAATCCAGCTACCTGTGTAATGCGATTTGTCTCTAATTTATATGGATGGTCTACAAAGGGCCATCCATGACAAAACCACGAGGGTCAGGCCTTTGTACTCTCTTTCTTTGGTGTCTATTAATGTCTTAGCATGATGTCATCTATACTCAGTCTTAAATTCTCGGAAGCCAGTTCTTGGGTTATAAGTCTGTGTGAGTCAAGAGTTGGACCTCGACTCTGTTTAAAAAAAAAAAAAAAACCTTAGTGGTGCCTCAGTCGTTCGGCAACCATCGGGTTCTATTACGGCCGTTGTCATATACCAGGTTGTTCTTTGACTGCCTCTGTGGCTCTACCACTTCTTTGGGTCTCCCCTCTTGCGATTTGAATTTCGGGTGGGGACCGTACCGCCTCTGTTACTATCATCGGGTTCCGTTAGGAACTTGCGCGGGGTAGCGTTGTTAGTAGGGACTCTTCGTACCATAGAGACTCTGATTCAAGTTTATTTTAGGACTGGATTGTAAGATGGGGTCACTGTTGGGTCTCGGCCATTCTGTATATGACCAGAGGATATTACTACAAACCTAATGGATCACGAAAAAAGGGAGGTAGGGTTATTATTTGTTAGTTAGGACGTTTTTCCCTAAATCGCACCGTGCTTTTAGTAGTGGGAAAGAGATGGCATTTTTGGAGGTTTTAAGGATTGGTGGATATATTTTATCCTTTATTCCTTTTTCCTCCTGCCTGGATTGAGGCATATAAAATCTTTGCGTGGTACAGAAATATTTTCTAGGAAATATGTGAGGGGGATCTTCGGATTCCATGGATCCATTTGATTCTGTTTCTGTTCGTGATTCCGGGGTGGATTTATGAGTCTGGCTCCGCCAAGCCAATTTTTATCAGTTCCATGAGATTCCAGAAACTCGTATGGTCTGTTTTCTATTATCAAGGCACTTTTCCGTTTGTCATACTTTCAGGTGACCTTATCAAAACTAGTGGTCCTCTCTCATATTCTCTCGTCTTGTGTTGGATGTCAGAAGGGGGGGGAGACAGTCGGATGACCCTAAAGGAATAAGTGCAACTGTTAGGACATGAGATGTGTCACTAACTACCATAGCACATTACGGAATAAACCGTTTGGACCTTGTTGACGAAGCAATCTGAGTACAGTGCTGAACCAAATATGCATACAGCACTCAGTGGAGAACCCAATAGACAGATGGGGTGGTCGTGGTAGGGATCTCCGTCACACAAACACTGTATTTTGTGACTTCCGGAAGCACTATGCCGCGGTTTGTGTACTGCCACCGGGCCTTAACGGTCACTATTTGAGGACCTATTTAGAATTGAGAACTTCCCTTCACGATATGTTTATATTGGGGGCTTCTCATGGCTAAGGCTTTGTCGTGTCAAGTAGAATGTGGATAGTCTAGACACCTTAGACTCTTGTTCTTTTACACTCTTGAGAGGGGTCCGCCCTCTTATCAGAAGTCCCAAGGCTTCCCAATACTTACGAGGGTAGTTTAGGATTGTTTGTCGATAGGGGCGTTTTTCTTATATCGTTGCCACCACCTTCCGTCAAGGAGTGTTGGCAAAGAAGGTAGTTGATGGCCGCTTTCTATTACTCTTTGCGATATCTGAGCCATCTATATATCTAGATTGGCTCATAGAGATTGTGCGCATAGTGAGCACTGCATGGTCCCGTGGGCATGCGTTCTAGTTCAGTCACCGGGCACTATTCGCTGACGCCTTTTGCCATTTCACTTGTCTACGAGTCACAGTTTATTGGAGAGAAAGGTGGGAATGTGTGTTGCTTCGGAGAAGCCGATTTCTGATTTATCTACCATTCCGGCTTGTTTCTAAGGTAGACATAGTTTGATCTTTCAACCTCTGTAGGTCCTTCAGACCAGAGGTTCTGATGGAGTGAACCTGGTCCTCGGGTGTAAGCTTCATAGGATATCATATCAAGGGTTCTAGGGCAAACTTTCATTTGATTTTAATAGCAAAACCCTCCTGTTCTTCCGGGCGTCTCTGATGCTTCGGTTTTTATTTTAGAGCTTGCCTTAAAATGCCTTTTTGTGATTTGCCCTGTCAACGTGTGGTCTAGTCCTTTGGGCAAATTCCAATATTCAATATTCCCGTTGTTTTTGAGTGCAAATTTACGACTTAGAAAGGGGTTTAATGGCGCCTTCTCCGGAGAGTATTCTGATTGGGTTAAATTTGTTTAACCATTGTTTATACCATTCAGTCAGACGATATATCTGGACTCAATGGTCTGGACTTCCTGGAGCGGAGTATGTTCTGAATTACTAAGAGCTAGTGACTCCAAGGCCTTATGCCCCCACATTTAACAAAGATAGAATTATGTGCATTCGCGACAGGTTGTCTGTTGTCTTTATAGGGCGCCTGGATAGGGACTGTTGGTTGCTATTAGGCGATTATTTTATGTCTCTTAGAAGCACTTTAAAAATAATCATAGTGATGTTATACTGCTCGCTATCCTTTCTAAGCATGCAATGGTTATTTATTAGCATTTACTCCGATTCAATAGTATTTACCAGGAGTTATTTAATGACCACCTCTAGATTCATACTTTAGGGCTATCAGTATTATCTTTTCATCGTGGGCCTCTATACCTTGACACCACGTTCATTGACAGATACCATTTTCTTTTTGTTAATAACCATGGTTATTTGACGGGAATCTCTTTAGGCTATGATGACGATCCCAGAGGATCTTGTCGTAGTTTTTGGTCTGACGTTCATCCTCTACGTTATCATATACCTGAGATTATACTCCAATTGAAAAACTACTATAAGCCGACATGGTTTAATTCTAGAAGTAATTTCATATTCTGGATGCTACGAGATCATGCAAAATTCGACTTCTGTTGTTATCGTCGAATTATTTGCATCTACAGTGGGACCACTATTCCGTACTTCTATCGCAGATATTTACAAATTCTGCGTTATTTGATGTTTAGTGGGATATAATAGGTTATGCGGCCGAATCCCACGTGCGTTACGCAGAGAAGGTTTCAGATATGTCGGGATGTGGATCCTTTATCGTAGCGTTTCCGGAAAGGAAATCCCCCGAGGATTCCACGGGCGCCGCTTCGGTTCATGTGCGCGGTGGATCCTTTCTAAATGAAACCTTTACCAGTGGTTTGGTCGATGTAACGCACTAATTTTTATACCTTAGCGAAGTACGGAAGTTTGTTTTAGCTCGGCGGGCATCGCAGCCCCGGTGATGGTATAAACTGTGCAATGATTCATCTTTGTGCAACTTCCGCATTTGGTTCACGGACCTGGGTTATTGGACATCATGTGCCTGTTGTTTCATCAGGTATCAGCCAAATCCCGTTTACACAATTGTGCAACCAAGTCTGCTGCAAATTTTGTCAAAGAATGATGGCCTTTGCGTAAGTTAAATCATGAAATTGTTAAATACTTGATTCTCGTATTTATTAACTTCATTGGTTGTTTGTTCAGCACGTCAGAAATTAATAGTTCCTCGACTGATAGAGTATTTTCGTGCGTTCAACTTGTACACAGAATTTGGTTTAAACTCTGATTCACTGTGAACACTTTATCCTAAAGAGCTATAGCGACTTTTAGCTTGATTTTTGTGGCCAAATTTCGATTGTCGGTATCGCCGTGACAGTCGTAGTCGCGTCAGTATCGTCTACTTGTGGCGACAAGTCGTTCCCTATAAGTTTGTCTGAGTGATATCATACAACTTTCATTACCTCGATCATGACCGACCAGACGCTTTTTGTTATATGCATGTTCGCTGGTTGAAGTAACGAATTCTAGCAGAGAAGTTTACGATCGAAATTCCAGCGCAGTGTGTGGTAGAGCTTCTCCTCTTGCTCTCCCTGATCGAGCAATGCTGCAATCTTGGAGTTTTTTTGGGTCTCTGCAAGGTAACAATTAATGTATGGTTCATACGAATCTTGGCATTCCCCAACTGCCTTTTGAGGACATCTGAAAGATTTGAGTCTTGTCCTGAGGAAGCGTCACGTTTCGATTGAGGTACTTACTCAGTGGAGCTTCACCACATTTTGGTCCAATTTGGGCGTTAGCTATTGTGTAAGTAATCTTACTGTTACGGGCATTTTCTGACCTTAGTCTTTGGGACTATCTGTTAATTAGTTTTATTTTCCTTTGTCTGTTTTAATCTTTGTGGTTCCCCTTTTCGGGTGGCTCTGAGTTCGCTCACCTCCGTCCTTGCTTCGGCGCTAGTCTGACGTTGATCCAATTTGTATTGAGTCTATGTCAGAGTAAGTATTAAGCACGCAAGTAACAAAACAAGCCCTTGGTGCTTTTTGTTACTAAGGGCGGGCTAATACTTACCTGAACGAGACTCCCTCCCCGCCCAGTCCCCCTTAGCGAACTCCGCCTTTATGGTTGAGAGTCAGCTGAGAAGGAACGATGGATGGTGTGGTGCATGTGGGTAATATGTCACCACGGGGGAAACCACACCCATTTGGGTATGGGTATTAGTTTAGGAGTATATTTGGAGGTTCTGCATCCCAGAGAGGATGCAATTGTGTATTGGAGTTCTACGTCAGGTAAGTATAGCCGCCTTGTTAACATACAAAGCCCAAGGTGCTTTTTGTAATTAGTGATTAAAGACACCTCATATTGATTTATATTGGAGATCTGACTTTTTAGTTTCATGGTAATATAAAGGTGGTTTAAAGTATTGAAATACTACACCAAGCATCATGATTATATAAATTCCACTTGATATGTACTTAGAAGTAGTGAGTTTCAAAAAAACCTATGGATAAGAATCTGATAATCATTCTTGTAGGTCATGTTCTGCAAACTCATGTCCTCAACAAAAGACTACTTCAATCACATCCGCCTTTTGGAAACCCTCCATTTGACTCTCAAGAGGCAGGAATAGCAGCGATTATACTCCCTTTCAAAAACAAATTATGAGGAATGCCTCGTGCAATCCACGTACCGAAAGGAATTATCATGCCATCCTATTATTACAAATCAATAACTAATTTCTGCCTACCAAAAGTAAATTCTTTGAAAAAACGCAGGGTTTCCCATTAACCTGTATCTTGTCATTATTTCCAAATACACTGAGATATCACTTCAACGTTACCTAGTTTTACAAAGTCAAAGTAACATTAAACATTTTCCTTATAGAATAAAGGAATATGCTCAACATTTACTGCCTAACATTAACATTACAATGGAAAAATTAACTTTCACCAAGATGGCTGAATAAATACATATAAAAGATCTTCCAGAAGCGTAATTTATTTATAATCTTTGTGCCAATCTAATTTTAAGGGCCCTGAAACAAGGATTTAATATCCACCATTTAAATCATCCCTTCCTCAATATTCCTATAAAAGTGTCCCCCCTTAACCAAACCTATACCACCCGTCCATAAAAAATCTACAAAATTTTTTCTACTTAACATTACATAGCGTGGAATGGAAATAACCGGAGGCCAAAATAAATAAACTGAGAAAACCAAAAGTATTTTCAAAAGTATATTCACTGATAATGTCAAATTTCTTCATTTCCAAATATTCAAATTCGTTTTAGAGTCTTAATTTCTGTAGGCTCAAAATTCATTCTCTGCAGCTTTTCTCTCGTATGAAAAATGACAAACACCCAAGCTTTAATTGGGGCGTAATTGGCCATTCCACGTCAAAGGCTTATTGGTTGCTAATCTCCTTGAACACAACCACAATGTTGGGACTACGTGAACATTTAACTTCAACCAGATACTTTAGAAAAGGCATAAGTAGAGTCAAGAGATTTGTGCGATTGCTCATTTGCCAAGAAACATGTAGGATCACGCCATACTGAATTATTTTGATCTCAGTTTTATTAACCGAAATACCCTCAATACCCGAATGACTTCTAATTTTATCATGACAGGAGTTGTCTACTAAATCGATATTCTACTCTCGTCCAAAAAAATAAATAGCGGACTCCAAGGGATCACCCTGACGTACACCCCTCGCCACATTAAATATTTGACTCAAACCATTAATTCATAATACAGCTACTAATATTTGTGTAAAGTGCTTGAACAGTTTAATAAATGCCTGACTACATCATACTATCCATCCAAGCTTTTTACAAAAATTTCTATTCTAATTAGTTCGAAACGCTTTTTCGAATGTCAAGAAAAAAATACCAGGTTTATTATAAACTTATTGTATCCATAATATCAGATATTTTCCTCACTGACTCACCATGAACCTCCCTTTTCAAAACCATCGGTTACTATGGATCAACTATGAATCACCTTACAAAGCCTAATTGAAAGGGCTTTTGAGCTATTTTGTAGTCAGTGTTTAGTAAGGAAATAGGTCTCCAATTCTGTAATTTGCAACGATCTTTGCCCTCTTTTTCTATTTGACATTTAGGCTACAAGTAATTAATCCCACTTTTGGCAAAGCAAGAAATCATTGCCATAGAAGAAAATAAAAGTTTTTGGAAAGTTTTAAAAAATTAAAAAAAGAAAAATTTTTAAAATTCAAATCAACCTCTATTTCTAGCCTACGGTACACTTCATGTTCATGAAATGCACTAATAAACTTTACACACTATCATCCCATTGTGTATTCCATTGTGACATTTGACTTTACCCTTTGTGAAATATTAGAGTGGACTTTAGGATCGGCTGATTTTACAGGTCCAAATTTGAATGGCACTTCAGTGATAGTGGTATTTGAATAGTGTAGCTCGATAGGATCTCATGGTGTGACATGAAGTACCTTGTTACGTGAGCAAAGTAAATGAATGATTTAGAAACGATGTAATACTCAAATATAACATCATAGCTCATTCATTCAAATTGACAAAGTTGATGTTTGAAATTGTCTATTACCTCATTCAAACGTATCCAAGAAGGATTATGAAATGGCAAGTCTGTGTGATGTCCGACGATTCTGTCTGTCTGTTTTTATCGGCACAGTTGTCCACGATTCCATAAATTGGTCATGACGTAGGTGATTACAAGGTTCACTACATGTGTCATTCAGTGCCTTGGAGTGCTCCCCTGGGTCGTCAAGGCTGTAGGAGGAAAGGCGACAAAAGCCATTTTGCCGTAACTTTGCTTCCAACCAAACTCAGTCATCGTATAGGCCATCACAAGTGCTTACCCCCTGTCATCTTGCCCTGTGGATTCTCCCCAGATCTGTCATAGGAATGGAGGGAAAGTCAACATGGAATGACTTTCTTTCTGTAAACTATTCCAATCAGATTTGGTTGTAATGTAGGTATCTCACGGTGCTATTACCCATGTTCATTATTGCCCTCAGAGCATGGCGTAGCCCGGCCCTGTGGTTCGAAGGGGAAATTTTCGGTAGGTGCAATGAATGTCACGATCACAAGCAAAAAATTTCCCGGTCGCAGGGCCAACAAAAGAATCCGAAAAAAAAAAGGTTGATTAAAATAAAAATATCCGTGTTGTTTTCCCGCGATTTTGCTCCTTAATCTGCCCCCACCTGGATACACGACTGCCTCAAAGTTCTCCCAGGGTTGTTCAAAAGAATGGAAAGAAAAGTCAACAATTGGAATGACTTTCTATAAACTATTCTAACCAGACTAGGTTGTCATTGTTGGTCTTCAGATTTACCGTACCCATGGCATCATTGCCCACGGGTTCTCCCTTGGGTCTGTCAAAGAATGGAGGGAAAGTCAATAATTGGAATAACTTCCTTTTTGTAAATATTCCAACCAGACTTGGTTGTAATGTAGGTCATCACAAGGTGCAATTACCCATGTCATTCATGACCTCTGGGTTCTTCCCTGGTGTATTCAATGGGTGGAGGAAAAGTCAAACCAAGTGGAATGACTTCTTTCTGCTTAAAAAATATTCCAATGTTCAAACCAGTTTGTTGTCATGTAGGCTTGTTACTATACCAATGTCATTCATGCCCTCTGGGTTTCCCCAGGGTCGTCATAGAATGGAGGGAAAGTCAACAATTGAATGACTTTTTTCCTGTTAAAATATTCCAACTAGACTTGGTGTATTGTAGGTCTTCACAAGGCACTATTACCCTGTCATTCATTTGCCTTGGGTTCTCCTTGGGGTCTGTAAAAAGAGTGGAGGAAAAGTCAACAATTGGAATGACTTCTTCGTAACCTTTTCTACCCAGACTTGGTGTTTGTTGATGTAGGCACAAGTGCTAGTGCCCATATCATTTAGGGCTCTGGGGTTGTTCCCCTGAGTCTGCAAAAGGCATCTGTTCCATTCCTACCACAAATC